>ML814602.1:115799-127638 GCA_009831015.1 Picea engelmannii
ATTAGGATTTCTAAAGGAGACACATGGAAATCAACTTTCAAAACAAAGCAAGGTTTTTTTGAATGGATGGTTATGCCATTTGGGCTTTGTAATGCTCCTGCAACATTCACGAGAGTTATGAATGATGTTTTAAGGCCTTTTCTTGGTGATTGTGTAATTGTCTAATTGGATGACATATTGATATTTAAAAAATATTGTGAAGAGAATGTTAGGCATGTAAAGCAAGTTTTAGATGTATTGAAGAAAGAAAATTTGTTTTTAAAGATGTCTAAATGTGAGTTTGGAAAGACCTCACTTGTTTACTTGGGACATATTGTTGGAGGAGGAGAACTGAAAATAGATCCTTCCAAGGTCAAAGTCATTTTGGATTGGCCCAATCCCAACAATGTAATGGAGGTAAGAATATTTTTGGGAGCAACCCAATACTGGAGAAAGTTTATTGCTAACTTATCTTCAATTGTAGCTCCATTACATGCAGTGAAAAACATCAAGAAAGTTTTCCAATGGCGAGGCAAGCAACAAAAAGATTTTGATGCATTGAAGGAGAAAATTAGTTCAACTCCAGTCCTTGCACTTCATGATTTGAGACAACCATTTGAGATACAAACAGATGCAAGTAGCTATGCCAAGGGAGAAGTCTTGCAACATGGTAAGCCCATTTGTTTTCATTCTGAAACTTTTAATGGTGTTGTGATTAATTATCCTACATATGACAAGGAGTTGTATGCATTGGCGAAAAGTGTGAAAAAATGGAAACATTATTTGTTGGGAAAAGAAACTATTATTCACACATATCATCAACCATTGCAATACTTACAAACACAAACAGATCTACAACAAACAAGGCACTTCAGATGGATGAGTTTCCTACAACAATTCCACTTGGTTATCAGGTATAAGAAAGGAATTTATAACAAAGTTGTTGATATGCTTTCTAGGCCTATTGTTAGTGCTTCAGTTATTCTTAAGCATAATTCTACCATGCATGAGAGCTATGTTGAACAATATGCTTTAGATGTTGATTTTAAAGAGGTTTACGCAACTTTGTGTCATTCTAACCAAGTTGAGGATTTGGATTACCATGTGCATGATAATCTTTTTTATCATCTTGGCAAGCTATGTATTCTACATGATGAAATAGTCAACATCATAAAAGAAGCACATTCTTCTCTTATTGCTGGACACTTTGGTTTAGGCAAGATGATGGCTAATTTGCAAAGGTATTGGCATTGGCCTAAAATGAATGAAAGTGTTTCACGATATGTAAGAGGATGTTCTTTATGTGCTGCAAGTAATCCTAACAACAAAAAGTTAGGTTTGTATACTCCACTTCCGATTCCTTCTCGTCCTTGGGAAAGCATTTCCATGGACTTTGTAGGAGGATTACCTATGTCTAAAAAGAATCATGATGATCTTTATGTTGTGGTTGACCATTTCAACAAAATGTGTATTTTGATTCCTTGTAAGAAGCAGGTTAAAACTGAACAAACGACACAAATGTCCTTTCAACATGTATGGGTACATTTTGGGTTTCCCAAAATCTATTATTTCTGACTGAGATTCTTGATTTATTGGGAACTTTTGGTCAAGCTTATGGGCACTCATAGACACCAAATTGAAAAATAACACATCATTTCATCCAAAAAATAATGTTCAAACATAAGTGGTGAATAAAAAAGTAGTACATCTTCTTCATGGTTATTGCAACAAACATCCTAAGATTTGGGATGAGCACCTATACTGCATTCAACATGCTTATAACCAGGCTAAGCATTCATCGACTCAAACATCTCCATTTGAGACATGTTTTGGTTATTTGTCAAAATCTCCTTTAGATTTTATGTTTGAGAAGGATGTTGCTATTGATGGTCATTATGACATTGATAGAGCAAAGAATTTCATTGAACAAATACAATTAGTGCATCAAATGGTACAAGAACAGTTGGAAAAGAGCCAAGCCAAGCAAAAGACAAGACATGATAAGCATCGTGTTAATCACAGTTTCCAAGTTGGAGATGAATTTTGGATTTACATTAACAAAGAGAGGCTTAAAGGAGAAGGTGAAAATATGAAACCAATTATATATGGACCTTTTAAGATTCTTGAAAAGATTGGTAACAGTGCCTTCTGTTTGGATTTGCCTCCTTATATGCAAATGTATGCAGTTGTTAATGTTGAGAATTTGATATTGTATGAGCCTCCCTTGATTGATTATCAAGGAGAGCATGTTCATATTCCTTCCATAGATTATTTCTTTCTAGAATATCTTTCAGAATTGCATGAGGATACAATTCTTGACAAAAAGATAAGAACTTCAAAATGAGGGAACGTGGAGTACCTTCGTGTTGGTCTCAAAGGCACAAACCCAAGAAAAACTAAATGGATTGAGGTTGGAAAGGTGAGGGAACTATAACCTCATCTAGAGATTGAATGAAATAGTATTTTGGAGGTCCAAAATCTTCCCAATGGGGAGGAGTGATCCAAGGGATAAAACATATCTCAAAAATCAAAGTGTTAAAAAATGCTTGAAAATAGTACCATTTCGTAGATCGTGTCCTCACAATCCCAACACAACTTGAATGGGCTCAAACATAGTCCATATGGCTGAGATATCATGTTCTATCTATTTTTCCAAATAGGCAAAATTGTTGACTGTTCAGTCCTTACGGACTGTATTGCTGATGTGGCAGGGTGATCATACTACTAACGTGGCAGGGATGAATGGTCTGTTGTCTGGGAAGGTGACATGGATAGGTGCTGACGTGGACTAATCCATATTTGACATGTGTCATTTTATGTGGGTGAATGAAAGGGTGCCACGTGGCACAGCTAGGGTCTGCCATGTGGCACCCCCTTATTGTTGGGTAAGTTTTTTGTTTGGCTCCGCGGGGGGTCGAACCCATGACCTCGACAAGGGACAAGGACTTCTGTAGGTGGGGCCACTAGCCCGCCTACAATTATTACTTAACCCTGTAGTTCTTAACTTATATTTAAAGTTGAATAGAGGTTTAGTTCGGGCGTAAAAGGGTTGGGGCCTAGCCCCAACCCATGGACACAAATCTCCATACTTACCATAGGACCAAGGGCGTGACGACATGGAGGGGGCTAGCGTGATGGGTGAAAAATTTTAGCCATCACGTAGCCACATGGGCCATGCAACCATAACCTTTTCCAGGAAAGGCGATAACACCCTAACAATGTGACATTTTTGCCCATTTTCTGGAATGATGCGTGGTGCTGAGTTTTGGCACGAAAAACAAAAAGAGGCCAGGTTAGTCACATTCTGGGTGTGTTTTGGAGAGAAGAGACAACATGTTATTGGGGAAAACTTCTAGGAGTTGTATTTTCTCCATTTTTTGGCCAAACCAGGTGCAAAAAGTGCCCAACTAGGGGTTTTTGAACATTCTAGAGACATCTATTTTGCATTATGAGCATTATAAAACATTGTTTTTAACATTTTGAGCATATAATGAAAATGATCCATTGGAAATTTGGACTAGGAGATGTAGCCCAAGAGAGGGGTGAACTCCTTTATCATTTTGCTGTGTCATGTGTTTATTTTGATCGCTGTTTATGTTTTTCATTTCAAGTATAAAAACTCTATATTTTCATGTGCTTGCAACTTGATCCAATTTCCCAAGACACGTTCATTTTCCACTTGCAAATTTGTATACAAAAACCTTTTCATTTTTAGATCAATAAAGAATCTCACTCTCCAAAAAATTTCCAGAAACATCATAAGGGTCAAAGAAAGGGAAAATATTTCTCCTCCTATCAATGTTACCGTTGTGATAAGATGGGACACATTGCTAAGAACTGTCCTACCAGAAGGGAAGAATACAAGAGGAGAAATAATAAAAGACATCATGCCCATGCAACTAAAGATGATGAGCCACCCAAGAAGATAACTAAATAAGAGATTGAAGATTGTGTTTTGTTTTCCACCCTCTCAGGATCTGTGACACCTAGAGAGGATACTTGGCTCATAGATATTGGTGCATCTAAGCACATGACAGGTCAGAAATATGTTCTCTCTAGCCTTAAAGAAAATGACTTCCCCCCAAAATGTTCATTTGGAGATGATTATTAGTACCCTATCAAAGGAATGGGAGAATCCAACTACAAACTTGATTCAGGAACTTCGATGAGAATGAAGGATGTACTCTATGTACTAGGTTTTACAAAGAACTTAATTTCTATTTCATCCCTAGATAAGAAAGGTTTCGGGGTTGCATTCATGGATGGTGAAGTTCTTATGTGGCCTAAAGGAAAAAACTATAGAAGATGCAATTGTTATTGGAACATAAGAAGGCGATTTGTACAAATTAAAAGGTCACTCAGATGTAGCCTTGACTCACTCTACTGAAATTCCTTATGAACTCTAGCATAGAAGACCAGCTCACATCAACTACAAAGCCTTACCATATGTAAGAAAGGTAGTTATAGGTTTACCAAAATTTAAGGTTGATCATGAATGTGTATGCAAGAGATGTGCACAAGGAAAGAACATAAAAAATCCCTTCCCAAAGAGCGACAATAAAGCAAAAGGAATCTTGGAACTCGTCCACTCAGATGTATGCGGTCCAATGCCATCAACCTCTCTAAGTAGGTATGTATACTATGCATCCTTTATTGATGATTACTCTCATAAGACTTGGGTTTATTTCTTGAAATCAAAACATGAAGTACTTGGAAAGTTCAAGGAATTCAAAGTCTTGGTAGAAAACCTCTCCGAAAGGAAAATCAAGATACTCAGGTCAGACAATGGAGGAGAGTACACTTCAAATGAATTCATAATATTTTGCAGAGATGTCAGGATTAAGAGGGAACTCACCACTCCCTATAATCCTCAACAAAATGGTGTAGTAGAAAGAAAGAATAGAAAAATTATTTGGAAGCAATAAAGACTATGATTCACGATCAAGATCTTCCAATGCACTTATGGGCTGAAGCAACAAGAAAAAAAATATATGTCCAAAATAGATTATCCCATAGTGCACTTGGATTCAAAACTTTCAAATAAATGTTCATCGAAAATAATCCAGAAGTAATCCATCTCAAAATATTTGGTTGTCCAGTATTTGTACACATTCCAAAAGAAAAGGGAACTAAGTTGGATCCTTCAGGAAAGAAGGGAATATTTTTTGGTTACTGTGAGGTCTCTAAGGCCTTCAAATTTTACATACTAGGCTACCATCATATTGATATCAACATAGATGTAACCTTTGATGAAGATGAAACACTCAACATATCAAGGAAATTCCAACTTGAAGAAGTATATGAAGAATAACCTGTAGATCCCAGAGTTGCAGAACCCATGAAGGAAGTTACAATTATCCCTGATGATGAGATTCTAGAGGATCATGATATGATAAAATATCAAGAACCTCCCCATATGACGATCTCTCACAAGAGAAATCCAACTTGGGAAAGATAACTTATTCAAGATGAAAAGAAGTATGGTGCCCCAGAAGGAACCATGAGATAACGAAAGAAACCTAAGACATTCTCCAACTATATGGATTTCATGTGTGATCTCATGAAAAAGGAACCTACTTTCTTTGAAGAATCCGTTCAGAAGAAAGAATGGATGGACACCATGACATAAGAATACTAGTCCATTATAAATAATGATGTATGGGAAGTAGTTCCAAAACCAAAGAACAAAGATGTGGTATCTTCCGAGTGGATATACAAAATAAAACATGCAACAGACAGAAGTATTGAAAAGTGTAAGGAAAGATTTGTGGCTCGTTGATTTTCTCAGAAGGAAGGTATTGACTATGAAGAAACATTTTCTCTTGTAGCTAGATACACTTCTATCAGAACCATCATAACTCTTTTAGCCAAAATGAAGTGGAAGTTACACCAGATGGATGTGAAAACAACATTTTTAAATGGTGTTATTGAAGAAGAAGTGTATATAGAACAACCACAAGGGTTTGAAGTTGAAGATAGAAAGACTCATGTCTGCAGGTTGAAGAAATATCTGTATGGGCTGAAGCAAGCTCCTAGAGCTTGGTATGGTAGAATTGATAGTTTCTTGACGAGATTAGGCTTTACCAAAAGTAAAGATGATCCGAACCTTCAAGGTTATGAATGATGAGCCAGTTATATTGCTACTATATGTGGATAAATTATTCTTAACAGGAGAATAAAATCTCATCACAGATTGCAAGAAGAAGCTCGCTGTAGAGTTTGAGATGAAAGACCTAGGCCTGATGAATTATTTCTTAGGTATTGAAATTTGGCAGAGCCCAGAGAAGATATTCCTTAACGAAGGGAAGTATGCAGTTGAAATATTGAAGATATTTGACATGTTGGAATGTAAATCCATGAACACACCTATAGAAATGAATTTGAAGCTTCTGGTTGATACTTCATCAGAATTGGTTGATGCTGTTCTATATAGAATTGTTATTGGATCATTGATTTATCTGAAAAATACCAAGCCAGATATATACTTTGTTGTGAACACCTTGAGTCAGTATCTGGTGGAACCCAGATGTGTTCACCTTGTAGATGCAAATCATGTGATGAGATACCTTAAGGGTACATTGGATTATGGTCTCTTTTATAATGGAGATCATGAATTCAGACTGTATGGTTGTACTGATTCAGATTGGGATGGAAATTCTTTAGACATAAATAGAACTTCATGATTTTGTTTCAGTTTGGGGTCAACCATGACTTCATGGAAAAGAAGGAAGCAATCCAATATTTCTCTTAGCATGACAAAATCAGAGTACATTGCAACATGTTCCGCCAGTTGTGAAGCCATATGGATTTGGAAGTTGTTGATAGGTCTGTTCGATATGGATATGGAAGCCACCGTGATTCTATGTGATAACCATAGTTGTATAAAGATGTCGGAGAACCCAATGTTTCATGATAAGCCAAAGCACATAGAGATATGGTATCACTACATTCATGATATGGTGTAGAGGAGAGTTGTAAAGCTCCAATATGTTGGCATATATGAGCAGGTTTCAGATGTGTTGACCAAGCCTCTATCTCGTGTGAAGTTTGAGTACTTATGAGACAAGATTGGTGTAGTCCGAAAGGACCTACCTCGAAAGGGGGAGTGATGTTGATGATACTATGGTATCCTGACCAATAACAGTTAACTCCAGTAGGATATTATATCCTAGGGGATTGATAATCCCTGGGAAGATCCTGAAGGTATAGTTAGGACGATCTGTTAGAGTACCTGTGCATGCATATGCCAATTGTGGTCAGTAGTGGTAGCTTCGTTAGGATTTTATATCCTAGGGAATCTTATGATTCCTAGACAGATCCTGAAATTTCGGTAAGGACGGTCTATCAGAGTACCACATGGTAGCTTGTTAGGATTTTATATCCTAGGGAATCTTATGATTTCTGGGCAGATTTCGAAGGTCTAGTAAGGATGATTTGTCAGTGTACCACAAATGTTGTTGTTGATACACCTGCCTCATTCTGTTGCCACATGTTGTTGATGATGTTGTCCCAACTTTTTGCTGTTGATGATGTTGTTCTAACTTCGTGCTGTTGATGATGTTGTTTTAAGGACAACTTTTTGCTGTTGATGATGTTGTTGTTCCAGCTTCATGTTGTTGATGATGTTGTTCCAACTTCGTGCTATTGATGTTGAAGTCTCAACTTCATGCTGATGACGATGATGATATTACTCTAGCTCCATGCTGTAAGTGATGATGATATTGATGATGAGAAACACTTATGATGATTTATAGATGTGCCAGTCAGTGTTCCAAATGTTGTTGATGATGTTTCCCTCTCCTTTTCTTAATGACGTTGTATTGAGTCATGTAATTAGAATACCCTTCTTGTTAAGGGGGAGTGTTGAAATATTGTAACTTCGAAGAATATTCTAATTATATTTGAGTTATTATTTAATAGATCAAATCCCCTTTTGTGGATTGATCATGTCGGGTATTGTATAATATCAAATCCCCTTTTGTGTGTTGGTCAAACTACATTTGTATAGTGGTATTTGTAAAGTCGGCCCCTGGTAATTATAAAGTGGTTTTAACCACTTCTAGGAGAAGTCGGCCCCACCAAGTGAAGAGACATAACCCTAGCGCCTCCTCAACTTGTATTTATATGTGAGGATGGTTCCTCATTTGAACACACTGACACTCATTCATCTAATGCACATATCTTTAAGGAAGTTGCAGTTGTAGGAGGAAGGAGATGAGAGGCACATGCTCGGTCTTGGTTTATATTTGGTGTTTTGGTCTTAGTCTTGGCATTGTACTGGAAATCTATTATTGAGGAAGTTTTTCCTGGGTTTTCTCCCCCATGAGGGTTTCCCAGGACAAAATGTTGCATACCTCGTGATTGTGTTTCTTTCAATGATCATATTTATGTTGTTGTTTTGGAAATGCAATGAATGCTCATGTAATTTTCAAATAACCTAATAACAACACTAAAACTTAACATCTATCTCATGATGTCTCGAGCACATATATCTCATAGGATAAAGTTTGTCTCAAGCACATATATATTATAAGATAAAGTTGTGAAAGACATATACAATTCCTTAGAATTGATTATGGGATTAAAATAACTATCCTTCTTTTTAATGAGACTTTTAATTTTTAATGGAAATTTTAACTTCTTAATAATTGTATGAGGTAATTATCAAACTATATTTGTAACCTCAAGAATTTTCCAAATTATCTTTAATAAAATATGGATTAGAGGAATGAGTGACAAAACTACCATTAGTCTAAGCTTGCATGAGAATCTCCATATGTACAATGACGACGATTTACATGTCGAATTAAATGGATGCTCAAACACTATACGCTTGTAACAATTTACATGTCAAAATAAACACATGCTCAAACAAGAAATAGAGGGGAAAACCTTAAAGTCTTTTAACCATAATATTCTGAACTTCATCATTTATTTAAATTCTTACTCTTCATTAAGACAAATTTATTATCTTCATCTATTGAACTTAGGTCCTAGTCCTTTGTGATATTCCTTCAAATATTTTTTGGGGTGTTTCGTCCTTTTCCATCTCCAAACCCACACTTGTCCTATTCTTTCTTCTCCATTCTCTCAAGTGAAATTTCAAGTTACAATGATTGATCAAATTCCCATAGGTATGACATATAGAAAATAGAAAGGGAATGCCAACGTAATCCAACATTTAAACATAGTTTCCACTACCCACCTCTATCTCTATATCCTCCACCATCCCATCCTTCAAACCCATCTCCACCAATATTCCAGTTACTGAGTAAGTAGTATCCATTTTAAACTATTCATCCACTTCTAAAAAGTTCCCTAGACTATCTCCTGTAAACTTAAAAACTTTCATATACCTTACACTCAACATTTTATCCCCTTCAAGGTGTTTTGTAATTTGTAACACTCCTCCTCGTGTGAACCTCTCAATTTAAACAATTGCACAATCATCGTTTCAATGAGAATAACTTTGGAAGAAATAAATTTATCACATTTAGATTGAGTTAGAAAACTTGAAAACCACACTTGAGATTAACATTTCTATTTTTCTACCATAACTCCAGAAAAGACAAAACATAGTAATTCATTCCAGAATGTCATATTAACAATGGAATTGTGCTTCATCTAACAACTACTGTAAACCATTAAAGACTAATAATTTTTCAATTAATAATTATCAATAATTTACATATTTCAATTGTGAGCCCTATTTTTTAAATAAAACAATTATTGTTCACAAAGTGAATTTATTAGGGTTACCATACAATTGATTCTTGACTTGTCAAACTTGATTTGTGTTTAAATACCTTTTTGCATCAACTTTCTAATCATTGGAAAGTTCACTAGTTGACCATCCTACCAATTTTGTTCAGTTTGCATAGAGGACACAAAATCCATAGAGATCTGCAAAAACGAAAATGCAGGATATGTTAAAGCTTGGAGACATACCGAACTTAATATAAAAGGGAAAATGCCACTTTCAATCTTAGAGGAGATGGAATCAAATGAAACTATAGTTTCAGTTGATGGAGATAGAGTTTTTGATCTTGTTAGAGAAGGTAATTTTTATGTTTCAGTTGTTTGAAAATATATTTGTTATATATTTAAACGAATTGTAGATGTACTTGCAAGTTGGATATATAAAATTTATATATAGTAGATGAGTTTAATGGCACGTGCATGTGTGCTAATCTAACATGAACTCCTTGTTGAAACATATCGAATTATTTGCAGGATATGTCTTTGCCATGGTTGCACCTGTAGACAACACTGAAAACGTGAAATATTATTTGATGCAATGCATAGAACAAAAGATGAGGTTATTAGAATATTTTGATGATAACGGTTTTATATATGAAAGAGGATCCATCGTGTTAAAAGACTATTTTTTTCAAGAAACCCATCAAACCGTTAGTCATGTTCACTTTCAAGACTATCAGTCGGATGTCATAAGTTGTCAATATAATCATTTGGTATGTTCAACGCACATAAAGTTAATAGAAGTTCAATCAAGAAAAAAACAAAAGTTAGAAAATGGAAAATGTCAAAAGCCGATCATGATCAAATAATTGAAGATGACATACCATTACGATTTCTTTAAACAAGTGACATACATTCCATAATTTTTTATTTTGCATTGAAAGTACACGTATTTATTAATATCTAGGATTCTGGAATCATTTGGTTTAGTTTACTTTTATGGTCCATTCAAATAAGGAACTATATTTTTGATGAATTATAAAGTTTACCGAGCCTTATTTATAGTTTTGTTCATAAAACTAGATCTAAATTGGTCAATTCAAAATTATTAAATATTCCGGTCCCCATATGTCCTCCAGACCACTTGAGGGATGAGATAACATGCTATATATTTTCTAGTCATGCCCCAAATTTGATCTTGTTTTGTTTTTAATACCATGTTCATTCGCATAAGGTGAGTTTTAATGAAATATTTTTCATGTACTTCTTTATTTAAAAACACAATTTCGCACATATAACTAGATCTCAATTATAATTTGTGTTTGGGTTTAAAGGGTTTATGCAGTTTCATATAAAGGGTCTCATATCCCACTCAATTATAAACTTGTACATGAAATTTTAATAAATATTTAGCCAAAAATTAAAGATAACCATGAAGTATAATCCCTAATTACAACAATTCGAAGTACCAATCACTTAAATAAAATGACTATCTATATAAAATGAAGCAATTGATCATCATTGCCATTATCCCACCACATGATAGAGAGAACATCATACTTGAGTGTTGTAGATATTGTATTAGATACAATACAATCATTACAATCTACACAAGACATAGCCACCTTATATATGACCCGAGCAAGTCCCTCTTGGAAGTAACTGGTAAGTAAGATGAATTATTTTTCTCTAGAATTGAAACATTTGTATGACTATATTATTTTAACACTTCTATGAGTTGGGATCTAGATATCCATTGGTTCAAAAACATGTACCCTAGGAGAATCCATTGAAATAGACTGCTAGGGATTATTTAAACCTGTTGATAGAATATTATCTTAAACCAACATCACCAAAATATTTGTGTTTCGATATGTCACTAAATTGGGTGATATAGTATAATGATCACATAGCTGAACATTTAATATATGTCCATTTCATTAAAAAAAAAAAAAATATGAAACATGACACACAACTTAACCAAAATTTGGCACAATGTATTTCATTATAGTTAATTCTGAAAGTTGTTGAATATATATAAAGATTTGTCTTGAAAGACCACTATTTTCATAGTGTTGTTGTCTTTGTAGCTAGTTTACCTCCTATGCAAATTCTTTTTTACCATTTCATGATTTATTTTCTAGAGACAAATTCTTTTCCA
>ML814602.1:132334-146695 GCA_009831015.1 Picea engelmannii
ATAAATACAAAAAAAAATACCATTTTTTTTTTTGTCATGATGTATTCCCCACATTCTCCGGTGTTGAAGTATTAATGTGCAACCTATCTAAGAAATTTGCATCAATAACACTATTTTGAGCATTTTGTCTGGATGATCTATTCACCGATTCATTTGATAATCTCCTCATCTTACTAGATTGCATTTGGTCACTAGTTGACCCTCCCAAGCTTCCCTGCCTTGCTGAGATATGGGTCTCTGACATCCTCGGTGTCTCATTCAAAGAAGGGGTTCATATTCCTCCTTCATTGGATATCCTAGAGCGTTTGCGAGGCATATTTGGATACTCTTGTCTCGACATCTCGCCTCGATAGATATCCTTTGAAAATCCATGAATGTGAAAGTTCATAAGTTATAGAAACATAAAATGAAAATATAATTTATAAAACAACTTGAAGACATTTAAGCATTTATAACAACTTCAAAGCATCAAAGACATATATTTAGAAAACTAACAACTATATTGGTGACTATGATGCTATATATAGTGAACATGAAAATATTTAAATATAAAAAAAATGTAACATGTAGAAGATAATATATATCTATGTGTAAATTGTAGAATGCAATTTGTAAGATAATTTATGTGTAACATGTAGACGGTAATTTTTTTTATAATGTTTATTAAAGAGTTATTTAAATTAGTTAAGATTCCTACCAAAGTGAACTTGTTGTGGTATATATTGGATAAGGAGACTCATCCTTAGTGTACCAAAGCATAGAACTATGTTTGTGTCCCACTCTTCAAGAACAACCAGTAAAATATAGTATGATACTAGGGATGGAGGGAAATAATGAGTAAAAACTAATATGTTTTGTACTCGTTATCCCTGCCCTAGGACACAATTGTTTCCACCACCATGATACTCCTAAACCTATGGTTCTAAGACAAGGTTCTAAATCTAGATGGTGATACAATATGAAGGAAAGCTAATTTAACTAGTACCTTATATAATATTGAGATACAGGATATATGAATTTGCAAATTACTAAAAGAACTTTAAAAAATGCATCTAATAAAATTGAAACAAGGAAAAATAACATAAATTTTCTTTTCGAGGGAGAGCCTAAGGAAGGACTGGTCAACCCTACTTCAAGAAACACATGTAAGGGTTAGTCAATCCATGGAAGTGTCAATTCAAAATATGATCTAAATATTAGATCTAAATACATATGTTATTTATTATGATCTAAATATTAGATCTTCTAGTGGTGAATTCAAAATATCTTATTTTCTTCTGTTGTTTTCATAAGAGTTATGGTGTTGCATGCATGAATCCTTATTTCATCGAGCTATTTTGAATTAATATACCTTTAAGAATACAACCAATCAAAGTAGGGTTTTTTGGCACATCCTTGTGACAAAACCCACCAACAATACTCGTTTGAATCATAGTATAATTTCCCAATGAAAATATATTTTACCAATTCAAAAGAAGGTTTGGTGAAAGGGAGGTGACATGTACCATTGTTAGGTTTCTCTATCAAGTATGTATAAGCATGAGGAGATTGGTTAATTTTTCATTTTCCTCTACTAATTGAAGTTGTTTTCTTGGTTTGTTACTTCCCAACAATTCCTGTCAAGAAAATGACCTATAGTTTCACTTGTAATTCCTCTCCTAACAAAACTAATGTTAGGCTACTTTTTGACCTAGGTTCAATGGGAACACATCGTATTTCCCACTCCACTATTGGTCTAGAGTTTTTTGCTTAATCCATGGGCTCCATCATGATTATTGGATGTGTCCAAAGTTTTTCAATTATGTACTTTCACCCATTGCCTCATGTGGAATCAACTTCTTATTGACCAACATGGGCACGACTTTACATGCTTATTCTCCTCCTTGGAACAAATTAAACATGTTCAAATATCCCTCCAGATTGGGTAATTCAATTGGTTTTCCATCATCATGGCTAGGGTTAACCCTTAGTCTTCTTATAGGTCTAGTGAGGACGAGGCTGTACACAATTTGGTTTGGATTTGCATGATTTTGGCTCTCAACTTGACGATCTTTTACGAGTTTTGGGTATTTATCTTGATGGGATGAACATTTTTTATTCCCACATGAATCATCTCTATGGTTTAAAGACTAAACACTATAACTAAATATTTTTTGAAGGAACTATTGAATTCATACTTGTATTCAAATTCTTTTGATGTTGCTTCTTATGAAATTATCAATTTTGGTTTGCTAGATTTGACTGATACATAGATGCATATAATTATATATATATATATATATATATATATATATATATATATATATATAAATTTTGTTTTCAATAAGGACACAAGCTATGATTATAGTATGTAACTTATTCATGATTTCAAAGTATATGAATTGTTAACAAAATTCATTTATAGTGTTTACAGTATTAGGGTTTTAAATGGAATTGGAAAAGGGATAGATCTATCAAAAATCCAAATCAAGTTACTATCCAATGGATATTTCATTAATTATATACATTAATTTAGGGATATAATGCAACTAATTTACATATTTACTTTTGGAAGAAAGAGATATAAAGGGGAAAGAAAAAATTGAGAAGTTTGAACACAAAGTAAATAACTCACTCTTAAGAAATATAGCATTAACAATACCCAAAAGTTTCTTGCATGTTTTAAAAAAAAAGAATAAGATATAAAGACAATGAAAAAAATGGAAGTAAAACTTTGTATATGAAAAGTAAATGAGCATAATTTATAATTTGCGATAGTTTGAAGCAAAACATTTCTACTACTTCATATTGCCTATCCATGTACATGGACAAGCACAATTTCGAGCTTGTCCATGTACATGGACATGCTCAAATTCATGCCTTGGCATCCATTTTTAAAGAGATTTTGGAGTTTATTAGACTAAAGAAGTAATTTAATTTGTTGTGCTCTATGAAAATATAATGAGAGGGTTTCTCTATTCAATGTGATACTGTGGCAAAGCCAAAAGAGGAAGGAATAAGGGGGGTACAAGGAATATTATTTAGGTGGCAATTTTTGACAACTAAAAGTTAATGGCGGGATATAAAATCATAGTCTGCCTTTGGGAAAAGGGAATTAAGTAGAAATATTTCAGGTGTGGCTCACTTATTAAGTAGATATTAAACCAAAACAAATATGACACAAAGACTTCTTCTCATTGAAAGGCTCTAGTTCGAGTTTTCCCTATGGTTGTGAAATGCCTCACTTAGAGAGTGGGTAATGGGGAGAAAGGGTAGGATCACATACTTGAATCAGTTGCACAATATGATAAGATTTCATGTAGAAATTATTGAAGCCCATTGAATAGGGGTATATCACTTTGAACCATGTGGAAAATAATGTTTCAACTAGTGTATCACAACAAGGATGAAAATATGCTAAATCAATGGGTAGTAGTCGAGAACATGTCGTGGAATTATTATTTAAATTATTCAAAGAAGAGATACACAAGGCTCAAGTAATAGCTACATTGGGGGAATTACACAACAATGTGACTATAAAACATTGTTCTCTTTAGAGGTACATGGAGTGGAACTGACGAAAAACGCTCTACACACTTAAAGCTCCAAAAAAGACTAAAATCTCTCTATGGCTATACATAAAGAATATGGTTCTGACCTAGGATGCACTCAAAATAAGAAATAAAAATGGGCCATGAATATGCATGCTATTTAAGTGAGGTGATGAAAGGGGAGGTGATGAAACAACAAAGCATTCAACATAAAAGTAGTGTGACATGTATTAGATGGTAGCATAATAGATCCATGGTTCCAAAGATGTAGGGTCCAGATATATAGTGGAGTCATGCTTGAAAAAGTGGTATGAAAAAAAATAGAATATTTCAAAGCTATGTCATGTTTTTTGATATAAAGAATCTAGTTGGCCAAGTATTCCCAAATTTTGAAAAAGAAACATATACTTCCATTTTTGGTGATTTGACATACATGAGATTTATGATTGCTATTATTAGTTATGTTAAAACAAAAAAACCCTAAGGTAGATTGGAAACTTGGTTATTGATAAATCCAATGAGTGGGGAATTTTTGATGGATGTCATGCAGATATTAGTAGAGCAGGGTGAATTTTATAAGTTATATATCTTTTTTATTATCATTTAGTGTAACGACCCCTTCGTTACGACTACAAGCGAAGCATAAGTGCAATTTTTTTTTGTTTTTTGTTTTTAGGGAAAGAGGGCTGCAACGAAAACAATTTACCTCACCATTGACGATGAACGTAAGCATGCAGTCCAAACAACATGCAACTATGACTCAACGCACTAGCATAGGAGAAACGAGGCGAAACATGTGTTAAAACAAGGAGAAACGACTACCCGCCCGACACAATAGGACCACGCCTACAAGCCAAGGGACAACATTCCCCTCCCGACACAACGACCTTGGTGAACAAAGACTATAACCTCAAGGCGCGCGATCCAAACTCTTGAAGGCGTTCAACCCGTGTGCAAAAAAAAGCTTACAACGCTCGACAACACTTACGCGGAAGGCATCGACTCTGGCCAAGTTATCATTCGCCGCTATCCAAATAAGGCGTGCAATGATCTCCTCATCAGGAATCATGTCATCCCTAGGTGATAGATGCGTCAATAACCATGGCACAACACATCCTATCTGGACCAAAGACTCTAGAAAAATACGATGAGCTAGGAGCCGAATACTGACAGGGAGACTATACCAAGACCTCAAGCAACATGGAAACAGACGCAAGGAAACTACAATCAAGGAAGAACTCAAGCCATTACGTGACTTCGTCAACAACCCAACCATTAATCACGTCTAAAACAGTCAAACTGACCATCTAGTTTAACATTGGTTACTAATCTAATAGTAAGTCAATTTCAATTAGTCCATAAATTACAATTCTATATTAACATAAAAAGCAACAAGTCTAATTGCAATTAGGTCAATGTACGCCAATCTAAATTAAAATTAAAAGCGTATCAAGTGAGCAAGTCTAAATCATAGCTGGGTCATCAACGTACCATCAGTTTAATCTTTAATGCAATCATAGTTTGGAATGACGTGTAAGACATTAACACTTATTACTATATAACGTTTAACCAGTAGAACTAGTCATTCCACCAAATGATCAGTAGATAAAAGATCAGAGGCTAGGCATTAAAACTTAATATTATAACACAATGATTTGATTGAAAGAGATATAACATTTACTCACTATACTATTACAGTATTTCCTTGAAAGTATAACATTTAATCAAATTATATGACATTGAAAAATAATACAATATTGCCTTAATTTAGCAAGCTTAATCTCTACTTTGTTCAATACTCACTAATCTCATTTAACCATTAATCACAATCTAAATGGGCAATCCTAATTTAATCCCAAATTACAATCTAACTATCAATTAACGATATATAACCACATTAGCTATATCAATGTAGAATGCTAAATATGACACTGGTAAACAATTAAATTAAACATGTCCGTACCAAAAATAGCTAGCTGTCTATTATCATTAAGAAGGAAACTGCTGACCATTCACACCGCAACAACTATTATCCTGGTAGTTAACATGGAAATTAATATAGCAATTAACTTGGCCAATAACAAAGCTGTAGCAATTAATGTTTGGCAGTGAGATCGCTAGGTACACTCAATTTGAAGGAAGATAAAAACAATACAACAACGGAAGGACCAACTTGTGGTCATTCCACATCAACACAGTCACAGTTTTAAAGGAGTATCGTTATACCACACATCAACAAAACACAATATACAAATGATGGCAAATCGTGCCCAATCAACAACACACACACTCAAAATTTAAGGGCAATTCGTTGTGCCACACATCAACAAACACAATCAACCAAAACACTACACAAATAAAGGGAAAAACATGGTAATTAATAGGAGCTCTTCTAATTACTGCACTAAGTTAATTTGGTAATTACTGGAGCAGTTTTAATGTTGTAATTTCAGTGAAGAAAACGTTGAGGGTTCCGTGATCAAACGCTGAAGACTTAGAGATGAAACGCTACAAACCCAGTGATACATACACAATAATTTCAACGGAAAACAGGATGTAATCAGTGATAAGGATATCTTGCATTTTGTGATAAAAACACGTCGATGAAGGCTGAAAAACGTTGGTAATTTCAGTCAAGTCACAGAGAATATAAAAACGGAATGGGGCAAACTGTTAATTAAAAACAGAATGGTGCAATTGTCAATTCAAAACGGAATTGTGCAAATGGAATGCAGCAAATCAGAATGGGACAAATCGTAGAGTTTAAATCCTTCCTTAATAAATTCGCTGTCTGATTAAGGTTGCAACGCAGGTGAGCAATTATGATTTCGCCGGCATACCAAACAAATCGCAGCCAGGGTTAAATAAATCGTTTTTCATTCGCATGGGGTACCCAAGCAAAAACGCATACAGGGATCAACAAATAAAAACGTTTTTCCATTCCAGGATACCAATACACAAATGCAGACATGAATTCAATTCGTTTTTCCATTGCCAGAATACCAAATATAAAAATGCAGACAGGAAATTAAATCGTTTTTCCATTGCCAGAATACCAATACACAAATGCAAACATGAAATCAATTCATTTTTCCATTGCCAGAATACCAAATACACAAATCAATACATGAATTCAATTCGTTTTTCCATTGCCAGAATACCAAATATAAAAATGCAGACAATAAACCAAATCGTTTTTCCATTTCCATAATACCAATACACAAATGCAGACATGAAATCAATTCGTTTTTCCATTGCCAGAATACCAAATATAAAAATGCAGACAGGAAATCAATTCGTTTTTCTATTTCCAGGATACCAATTATACAACGTAGATTATAACTTAACCAAGAATAAAAGCGCCGAGTTAAAATTTATCCTTCAACAAACCACAGAGTTAAAAAAATTGTCCAAGAATAAAAACACAGGGTCAAATGATCCATCAAGATATAAAAACGGGGTAAAAACGAGATAACGACAAGATATAAGCATGTCGAGTTTAAGGAAAAACTTTGCCAACAATCACATTTGCAGGGTTAAAAACATCGTATCCGGGCACAAGGCGAACCTTTAGCCAAGGAAAAACATCAAGGGTAGATGGATAACATGTGTGTCCTTCGCTCATCATCCTTGCACAGAAAAGCAGGGCACTGAGATCCATAGGTCTATTAATGCCGAGGCGACAACCATAGATCAGGCTCCTGGCTGACTGCTCAGGCGAGGACTGGTGAGCTAGGGATGAAGGAAAAACAACCACAAAGGTCACAATCAAAACATCACAAGGTGGTCAAGACATGCAGGGAAACGAAGGCCATGGGAGTTAATCAATCATCGAGCTAGGCTAAGAAAAATTTCAGTCATCAATCTATACAATCAGTTCACTCACCCAATTAAACATGCAGATCCAAGCATAAATTCTACAACAATCTACCATACAAAAATGAAGAGGGCGTACCATTTCCTGATCACCTGCTTTGAGTGGACGTCCCGCGCGCTTCATGCAACTCCTGATTGCCGATTGGCGAGACTTCACCGGTACCCCCCAGCCAATGCCAGGGGTACTCTTCTTCCCCCTTATCCCCCCTAGCCGAAAATGGGCCACACACGCTAACCAAAGAATCAACTAGCTCCCAGCTCGCCTCACAAGGCCGAGCTACCACTCCTCACCTAGTTGGGTATCCCAACTCTCACAAGATAAGTCAGTCAAGTAGAGATTTCTGCAGCGTAACATTACACAAACAGAAAAAGATCCTTCATCCTTCTCCTCCCTTCATTATATAGAGTTTCGAAGTCCCTTACTTTCCTAAAATCTCGTTTAATTAAAGTTTTAAAAATTAAATCCTAAAAATCCTCCCTGTACAAGTGTCACCCATCCCCTTCATTCCTCCACAAATTAATTTCTTTAATTAATTAATTTCCCTTGTTTCCCTCACCCACCTAGAGTCACTCCTAGAATCGCTCCTAGGTTTCCCCAAATTCTCTTACATGTTTTAATGACTTTCCCCATTATCAATTTGCTAGTTCAGTTTTAAATTAGAAAGTTCTTAATGGTAGATACCTTACTAAGTTTGACTTTCTTCTTTTTCTCCTTGTGTTTCCCTTTTCTTCTTATGTTTCCCACTTTTCCTAGTTTCCTAAATATTTTAGATTTCCCTCTTTTCCCTTTTCATTTAGGACTCAAATTGGCAGGTGTAGAAATTAACCCCCTTTTTCCTTTTTCACTTTTTAGTTAATAATTTTAAATTATCATAAAATAATAAAACAATTATTTTCCTTTTTTAAATTTTACCCTAACATATTTTTATGAATCATTTAAATTGCTTACCCCCTCCTTGTTACAAGATTTAATGAAGAGTATAATTATTATTTATGTTGTTTTTATTTTTATTTTGTACACACACACACACACACACACACATATATATATTTTTAAAGTTAAAATTTTACCACTAGCATAATTTAGACGTATACCTTAAATTTTCGTGCTGGGCAACATTTTATTAGGGAAATTGCTTTAAAAATTCTTATCACGTTATTCGTCCTAAGGCCGTCTAGGTTCATTCATTTATCATTAACAACGTGATGTGCCCTTTAGGACGCACTAGGTGCTCCAAGGGTGCCACTCGCTTCATCTGTTCCCTTGTGCGACGTGCCCTTCAGAACGCACCACGTGCTACAAGGGTGCCACTCGCCTCTTGACTGACTTGGTAGACATCAAAAACCCCTGGAGTCAATACTTCGCTAGGTGAACTTGTGGGAGACTAAGGACCTCTAAGGAATAAGGCCCCCGCCTTATTGCGTGCCCCTTAGAATCATCGTGAGCGATTGTCGCAGTCTGCCCTCACGACATCATGGGTCCTCTCGAACTAGGTAAACGTTAACCTACAGCTTGAGCCATGGCGGGAGTGCTAGTAGGTTGTGGCAGGGCTGCTGTCCACACCTCTCCCTCAACATCTCTGGTAGTCGTGCGTGACCCCTTTACTCCATATGTGAGTCTGGTCGACAAGCTATCGTCAGCCTGCATCATCAATGAATCATGTCAGAATATATCCATATCATTTCATCCAATCAGATGCAGTAATATCATAGTAAAACAATCAAACCCCAATGGTACACACCTCGACTCGATCTGGAGTCCAAGGGGTTCCACCAATGCCTATGCATCCTCGAGGTCCAAAATCCTACACACTCAGTAAAACCGAGTCAATAGCACTTGTCTATGTCAATGTAGTAAAACAACATGTCATCAACCCATAACCCCTCATAATCAAAATCAAATGTTTTAATATATCATAATAATCCGGATCACTTATGAGCAAGTGTCCTCAAAGAATAAGTTCGCTCAGTGCGCTAGAGCGGGATGTTACATTTAGTTAAATTCAAAACATGATAATGATTCAAATAACCATGTGCTGAATTTGGGCTTGTTCATGTACATGGACAAGGCCGATCAATGAGGTTGAACTGAGTAGGTGAAACTATTACACACGTGGAATATGGAAGTTGATCACCGAGTTGATGACCAAGTTTCTTGTGGATGTCCCATGATAGATCCTAACATTTATCGTACTTATCATCATTTATTATTATTTTCACATATCCAAAATTATGGGAATTGATTTATTTATTTTTACAACATTCCAAAAGTTTATCTCATCCACCTAACAATTATTGATTTTGAACATATTCCAAAAAGGTCTTTTATTTCCATAAATTCAAATATGTCATTTAATTCCAATTCCTTTTGATTTAAAAAATGTTAAAATCTTTGCGTTCTTTTTAGATTTGAAAATTTTAGTTTAGGTATGCAAAAAGTATGCCCACCAAGATATACCGAAATAGAAGCATCCTTGGAAAGTTTGTCAAATATTTTTATTGTCTTAAATATATGATAATAAATAGGAAAAATATGGTGACCCCTAAAATTTTGAGGTCTTGAAGATTTACAATATTCGTTTATAGATTACTTCTTTGATATTATCTTTTTCAAAGTTATTAATAAATCACATATTTGGTACTAGAGTATGGTGTGTCTGGAATGGAGAGAAAAGAAACATATACAAAAGGTAGCACACATCAATGGAAAGTAAATAACAAAGATAAACATATAAGCAACTGGAATATTTTCCATCGAAACAAAGAATTCATACAAAAACTGGCAAAGTCCATGTATATGGACAGGCCCAAATTTGGGTCTGTCCATATACATGGGCAAATCTGAATTCAAGCATGACCATGTACATGGGCTTGGAAGAATTATGATATTCGTTTATAAATTACTTCTTTTATATTATATTTTTCAAAGTTATTAATAAATTACATATTTGGTACTAGATTTGGTGTGTTTGGAATGGAGTGAAAAACAACATATAAAAAAGGTAGCACACATCGATGGAAAGTAAATAACAAATATAAACAGATAAGCATAAGTAATTTCCATCGGAATACATAATTCATACAAAAACCGACAAAGTCCATGTACACAGACAAGCTCGAATTCGGGCCTGTCCATGAACATGAGTTCGAGAACACCTTTGATGATTGATCAATCAATCAAGAGCTTGAGTGAAAAATGTTCTTAGACTTGATGGAATGAGTTAACAAAAAATGAGTGAGCAAGAGCTCTCTTAGAATTATATCTATCAACATAGTTAACACAGTTGCTTGAGCAAGATCAAACTACTGTTCGCCACCACTATTTTCCACTTCTGATAGACCCGTTTTCGAGTTTATTTTTCATTCATTCATGTGATCACCATTAAAACATTTTGACAATGGTCCGATTTAATGAAAAACAAAGGAGGGATTCTAGATTCAATGTGGTTCTGTCCATGTAATTATAAAAAATTCTATAACATTCTAATCTACCCCGACTGCTTTCAATTCCCACAAATATTTTGTTAAGCTCATAACAAATATATCAAAAATCAAATAAATTTTGTTGTTGAAATGAAATCAAATAAATTTTATTCTTCTAGAGTTGCACACAAACATTCAACTGCTTTCAATTCCCACAAATAATTTTTTAAGCTGTTGAAATGAAATCTATAAACGAATATGTTAAGTTGTTAAGATGTTGAAATGGAATCTATAAACGAATATCGTAAATATTCCAGGCCCATGTACAGGGATAGGCCCGAATTTGGCCCTATCCATGCACATGGACAAGATTGAATTCGACCTTGTCCTTGTACATGATTAGGTCCGAATTCAGGCCTGTCCATGTACATAGACACGGTCGAATTCGGCCCTGTCCACCTCCTAAAACATAAATTTTGTAAATAAATTAAAATTAAATTAATTTAAAAACAACGGTTTAGATTTACCTTCAACCTGAAGAGTTTGGACTAGTGAAGTGCCTCACCACCAATAAAAACCAACACCAACGACCACCACCGCTGACACCAATAGCAACCAATGCCAACGACCACCACCACCAACACCAATAGCAACCAACGCCAATAGAAACCACCAATGCCAACATCAACCACTAACACCAACGACCGCCAACAACAACCAACGCCAACAAAAACCAACGCCAACAGCAACCAACGCCAAAAACAACCAATGCCAACAACAACCAACACCACCAACAACCACCAACCAACATCAAACAATGAAAACGATCAAATGATTCTGACCACCAGACTCTCAACAGTTCGGAAAAGAGTCAAATGACCGATGTTCGAGGGATATATAAAAACGTTTTTGGCCGAAAGGTGTTTTCGACCGAAACTAGTTTTCAGCCAAAATATTCTTTCGGCCGAAACATCTTTCGGCCAAAAATATGTTACCAGATGAAAAAAATTCGTTCGGATAATATGGTACACAACAGTAGAGGGCTTCATCATGGTACCGTTCAATTTGAGGTCTAAAGGTTCAACCGAAAACACTTGTCTTTCGGCTGAAAGAATTAGTAGTTCGGCTGAAAAAAGGTTGCTAGGAGTTTAAAAGACCCGATTCTCACAAAAGTGTTACCCACCTTCATGATTTTACCCATTTGTCTTATTCATTATTAATGCATTATTTCTTATACATAAAAAATGTATCAATTACATGTTCTTTCAACCAATTAGGTAAGTACAAAGTGAAATATATGAATGTATACTGATCCTCTGATCGATGAGCTACACAATTTATGGGATGACATCACTATGTATGACGTCTCTAGACCAATAGGGAAAAAACAATTTCAATTTTGTGAAATACTTACATGGACAATTCATGATGCCACAGGGCTAACACATTTTTGTGTTATGTAACGTCACACTATTGCACTTTAATAGTATATATTTTTATGAAAATATTATGCATGTTTCTAATATTAATTACTTGTTATATAACTAATATTAGCTATCACATTAATCCATATCTTGTAGGTCTTCAAACAAAGGGTAAATTTGCATGTCCAATTTGTGTTCCTAGGATGAAATATCATCGTTCATGAAGTTTAGGAAAGGAGGTGTTTGATGAGTATAGGAACTTCCTCCCGACAAACCATAGGTATGGAACTACTGAAAACATCTTTTCAATGGGAAAGAAGAGACTGCAATAAAACCACAAAGAATGACACCTCACCTATTTTCTATCACACAAAATATTTTACAATTTTTATTTGTATTGAATTATGTTTACCATATATAACAATTATTGTTGTATAATTAATTCATTTATGTTTCATAAAGGTCGTCAAGGAATTGATGGGAAGCTTCCACGAGGAATGAAAAATTACCCCATACAATTCAATAGGTTTCTCTACTATGAGCACCTACAAATAACTATTTTGTTTGATACAATGCACATTGGGAAGAATGTAAACAAAACATTGTGGAGAATCTTAGATGGAATGAATACCAATTTTTTTTTTTTTTCTAAATTTGTAGTAACATTCAAGAAGCCTATCATGCAATGCACAATTTGATTGATTCAAATAGAAATGTCAGAGATCGAAATCATCTTCCATGGTTATTCACATAGAAGGAAAGCAATGTTGTAAAAGAGGCAATTCATAAAATTAAATTTCCCACGAGATTCTCTTCAAACATAAAGAATATATTAACGGAGAAAGGTGAATTTGGTGGGGTAAAAACTCATGACTGACATACCTTCATTAAGGTAATTATTTTGGTAGATTTCTATTTTGGTAATACTTCTTTTTAGTATTTTAATTTTGTTTTCTTTTCAAAATAATAATGATTCCTTTTTTGTAATTACAATATGTTCTACCTCCATCTCTCCATGATAGCTTTGACAAAAACGTAAAACAATTTATATATGATGGAAAATACATGAGGTAAGTAAAATGTTTGTTACAGAACTTGTCGTCATGTAATGTTTTACTTGAATTAATGTATACACTTTGTTGTTGAAAATTATGATTTCCTTGTATAATAATGTGTAGGTGGTTGTCATCTAAAGAAATCCATAAAGAAGATACAACATATTGGAGGAGAGAAATTTCTCGGCTAATGTGTGAAATGTATAAGTATCTACCTCCAACATTTTTCAATGCTCAAGAACACTACCTCATACACCAAGTTGACGGGATTGAAATGTGTGAAACTGTATACACAAGGTCAATGTGGATGGTGGAGAGGCACTTGAGTTCATTGAAGGCTTTCATTAGACAAATAGCATGTCCCGAGGGTTATATGGTGGATTTCTACGTGGTATATCAATCATTGGTCTATATTAGTCAATATCTTCCTAAATTAGCAACAGGAATGAAGGTGCCTCACATTTGGGATGTCAACTCCATCAAAAAATTTGAAGGGGAGGTGTTGGTCAAGAAAGGTAGAATGAGGAAAGGGAAAGGTAGAATGAGAAAAGTAAAACATAATTATTAGATGGTTGCTGAGATCTAATATAATACTTTACATTATTATTTTTTATCTATATTGTACTTATTTAAATTTTATTATTCCATCAATTATTAATATTTTTTATTGTTAGTAATTTTTATTCTTTTTTCATACAGTGGGTCGAGAGTGGGATGCACTACATTTATTCATCGAAAACAATATTGATTGGATGAGGTTATGGATAGATTGATGTAATATACAATGTAATGGCAGGTCATTGTTCAAAAACACGGGTATTCCAATAGAGGACAAACACCTTCAGTAACCACTCACATAACTAGATCAAAGATCAACAGACCGATGTTTTCACGTGGTAAAATCCCTACGGGGAAACATCCAAGGCCCCAACCAACGCAGCCACTTGGAGAAGTTTATTAATGCAAAGAAAAAGATTACAGAGAGATTTTACAAGAGAGTTTCTCACAATCGATCATCGACAAATGACCCTCCATGCTCTTTAAATAGAGATC
>ML814603.1:12644-46622 GCA_009831015.1 Picea engelmannii
TTCTCCTCATTTTGCTAGCTTCCCATATGGACTCCCAGATCATCTCTTTATGGTTCTATTTTTTACCTGCACCTCCACAGTATCATGAACCCTCCATTTCATCCACAATCATTTTTCCCATCTGCAAACCTACCTTCATTTCACCTACCTCATACAGAAACTCACCAATGGGGCCCCCACCCTTCATCAGTTTTCCAAGAAAATTCTTCCCTCCCTGGGGCACGCATTTCACACTGGGGCACCCGTTTCTGTATTTGTACATTTCTCCCCAAAATTATTCATTATTTATTGTACACACGCCTTTATTTCTAGTCATTACATTTTCTTTTTGTCGTCACCATTGGCGACTTGATTTCTTTTGGCCACACACAACCCATGTCACCTTTGGTTGGAGCATTACTTATCATCTACCCTTGCCGGCATCTTCCATATCTTCAGCACACTCCACAGGTCACTTACCTCTACCCTCTGAATTTGTTCACCTTGTCCCGCCTCTGGCACAACTTATCACCAGTCTTGTCGTCCCCCTGACACTTGACCTTGTTACACGGTTGCGGCCACTTTTTATCTCATACATCCTCTAACCAAGGGCAGTCTTGAGTGTTCCCACTTCTTGACTTCATCTATGTACCTTTGCCACTTCCTCACCTCAGTAGATTCCACGAAGCCCTTTGCTTTTGGGAGTCGCGTCCCCCTTTTGTCGACATCAACACAATTTTCTGGAAGGGCGACAGTATCTTGATTCTCATTCTCCATTTAATGAGAGATCTCGGACGGCACAGGGTGAAACACCATTGCTCCCTGCTGTCGTTGGCCCCCATAACATTCGACGCCAACACATTCTCATGTTATGGTGGGTCTTAATTTGCGACTATTGCAGTTCTTTTTATCATTTTTCGAAGACCTCTGAACCGGGTAGGGCTATCAATGCCCACATCATCGTCGCTGCTTATTACCGCGATCATTGCCTATTGTTTAGAGTATATTCCTTTGCAGAATTGTCTTCTGCCTTTATCATTACCGCCCCCAAGGGTGCTGTAGTTGTCTACACCAACAATTCAGTCATCTTTTTTCAGAGTTACATAACATGAGCATGGGGCATGCCCGCCTCGTTTGTACATAGTTGTATATTGTTACGCACCTTATGGCAGGTCGGGTTCTACCGGTTCCTTTCTTCTCCAAAGGATTGCTCTACACGGTCACACTATTGCCCTCTCTTACAAAAAACATTCTCAGTAGAAGAAAAATTGATGGATTTCAGCTATACGTTTGCTCCTAACCTCATCCATCAGGGGGCATCTGTTATCACTGAAATTTCGTCTGCACATGGCGACAAGAACTCAGCATCGTCAAACAGTAATGAAGTCATTCATGGAACTGGATTAATTTCACAACATTGCAAAAGGGTCAAAAACTATACAAAGTAAACAAAAATTGAAGGGCACTTTACAGAAGTTGGGTGCGCACGCATATGCGCGGAACATGAACGTGTTATGCACGCATACGGGCACGATGCGCGACTGTTAGCGCAAAAACCCGCGCACCTGCTAAATGATGCATTTATTGAATTGGTCGGCCTCCCAACCACTTATGGATCAGCTCCCAAGCCGATTTGACCCTCAAATCTGAGCTGAATCTGCATGGTAGGCTGGTCAAAGACCTAATTCAGCCCTAAAGAGCCCCTTTTCACACTTCAAAGGAGTTACATAATCACCCAATGCTATGCTATACAAAGCCATGAAGAAACATCATTTTCTCAAGGAATTTCATGTAATGTTATGCTTCTTAGATTGTTTTAAGGACTCACTCCTTGGCAATAACACATTAGCACCATTTCATTGAGCCATCCACCTCTCCATTGAGTGGATGTGCTAGGAGTTCTTTCACCATCATTCTCATTTTCTTATTGTAAGGAGAGCAAGTTTGTGAGGGCCTCAAGAGCCTTCCATTGGAGAAAGAAGGGAATCATAGTCCCCTTTCTTCATTGTGCTTTGATTTCATCAATTGATAAGCCTAAAAACATTGGTGATATTGGTCTTTTTGTGTTTGTTATTTCTTTATCCATATGCCCATAGTTTTAGTTTGTTTTAATTTAATTCTTGCTTATAGTTTTGTTATTCTTTTTCTAACTCTTTCCTCTACAGCTGTCATGCTCAGCAAGACCCAACTGGGCATGTAAGCACCCTTTATTTTCTCACCAAGTGACGAATTGGGTGTAAACAACGGTCTTGTCTCAGTTTGCTTTATTGCGTTTGTTATTTTTTGGCAATTTTTTTTTTTTCTGTCAAGAAGAAGCATCCAAGCCTTTGAGAGACCCTGGTTGTCAATACCAGAGGCCTTTTCCAGGTCTGGGTTGCCTGTGTTTAGTTTTGTCTTAGAATTCATACATACACGTGGCCTGTGCAAGTTCAGACCGTGGGTACCCGCGCCCTGTTATAGCTCAACACACATTTTCACGCGTGTTGTTTCAGTGACAGTCGCGGGCTTGATTGGGTAATTTTTAATCAGGGTTGGGCAGTCATCCCCTCCTGTGGTGAGAAGTGATCCTCTCAAAGGTTTGATTCTAGGGTTCCACAGTCAGTAGGTTAGGGCTTCCTACCCTTAGCCTGTTGTTTCTTAGTTGATTGTTAATAGGAAAGATAAAAAAAAATATAAAAAAAAAAAAAGATTTTGTTTTATGGTTTTTAGACAAGCGTAAGAGTCGGTGCTTTCTTGATTGCCATTGTCCATATTTTCTCTTGTTCTTTGCGATCTGCGCTTTAAGACAAAATTTTATTTTGTTTTCTTCGTTTTGTGCTTGTCGACATTTTCCCTTTGTTGCTTCATTTAGCACTGAAATAATTTTTTTCTTTTTTTCTTTTTTTCATTTGCTTCTTTCTTTGAAGATTGTGTTGCTGCATCAGTAAGCTAGGAAGAAGTCTTTTTTCATATGTTTTTTGTAGTGCATTTAGAGCATAAGTAGCTCGCAGATTGAGCAAAATTCCTTTATGTTTGCTGCATGAAATCTTAGAAAAGTTGAAAAGAAAAAGAAGTCTTTCTTGTTGAAAAGTTGTTGGTTTTTGCATTTTTTGTAAAAGTTTTTGTTTCCAAGCATTTCTTGTTCATTTTTGCTTGGAGTCTTTACACACCATCAGTTTCACCTTCATACCTTGTGACGTAAAAAATCCCATTAAAAGAAACGCTAATTAAAATCTATTAGAATCTTTTGTTTGTAAGGTTCATACACTAGCTCAAGACTAGGGCCTTGGAATAGGTTGGAGAGTAAATTTCTCCAAGGCCACTCAAACCAAACATTGGAGTCTGTCATAGGGAGTGTAGAAGTCTAGTTATGTGGAAGTTATCCGGGACCCCCCTCTAACACAGGGGATAAACACGAAGTCGCGTAAGGAAAGGTAGTGGAGATAACCCCTCCAAAGCCGGACCGAACGTAGTGGAGAACACATATCGAGGATTTGTTGAGGGATTCCATCATTTGCATTTTCCACGGGGCTTTGTGGGTCTAGAATCTGTTCAAGGTCCTCAGTTGTCTTCCGGACCACTTGCTCTCGATACCCTTGACAGGTTTCGGGCTTGATACCCTGCTCATTGTGGTCTACCCGACTATCGACTGTACCCGCCTGGTGATTGTTCGCGTGCTGGCAAACTAGTTGCCAATATTTTCTAGGGACATACACAGGTGACTGCGGGGGTATACCGCGGTACCTAGGAAAGACATCAGGCCATGCTTTGAAGAGTATACCCGGAGGGTGCTTCCGTATTCGAGTTGCACTTGCACTGGTAAGTTGCTCTAGTGTTGGCTGTTGTAACTGTTCTTCAAAATAATTAGTGATTGCTTGTCTTATCTCATAGGGGATTCTTTTTAGTGAGTGTTACTGTTTGAACGTGTAGAATACCTTAGCGTGTCATGGATCTTCTCACAAAGTGGAGGATTCAGAGCTCCGCCGGTCACGAAGGCTTCTGGGCCTGCCACCGGTTATACTGGAGCCACCCCCGCCACCTTTGAGGCGGAAGCTAGACCAACAAGGGTCTTTCGAAGCAACCGGGTTACAAACCATTGAGCCTAAACAACTCCCAAAGGAATAAACCGCCAATCTTGGTTCGGTTGAAACCCCAAACAATGATACTTGGCCGCAAGTGATTGTGCCAATTCAATTTTACGAAATCCTGTCAGTGCCTCACACAGCTATGGCAACAAATGTTGTTACTTCCTCTGGGAATTCTTCTATTCCCATCACTATTGCTACCATAGGAGAAGCATCTCCTAACTTGGCATCGTCGGCCTGAGCCACTACGGTCTCGGCCACAACTACATCGCACAGTGGACCGACCCCATCTATAGCGGCAGCCACTAATCCCTTCACACCTAGTGCGACAGGCTCTCCATTTTCATACGGGATGCCTAGTTCAGGTACAAGTCCTGCACTCACTCACTCCACTTTACAGACTTTGGGTCTGGGGGCAGGGAGCTCTAACACTCCTCTGCAAGGTCAAAATTGGGGCATTCCTGTCCCTTTCAATGCTTTTCCTTATGCTGGAGGTCATATCTCTCCTTCATCCCCTTCTCTTGGTGGTCTGCATCAGCAGTCCGCTGGGAAGCCTGCACACACGAGTTCATTTGGATCCGAGAGTCAAGGAACACCTGCGTAAACTCAGTTGGTCGGTTCATCACCGTTTGTTTGGAACAGGACGTTTGGTAACAACACTTTCGCATCCACTGCTTTCCCATCTGGGGGCACACCCATTTTTGGACAGTCTACTCTGGCGCAGGGTACTATTCCTGCGCCTGGGGCACACATACCAGGACCTTGGAACTCAGGACAAGGATCTGTTCCTTCATCCGGAATGTCGTTCTGGGGTAATTCTTTCCACAGTCGATGGAACCCCGGACAGACCTCTATGCCTCTACCAGCAGGACCGACATGGGGTAATCCTTCCGAAAGTCCATCAAACATGATGAATGCCCAAAATCCAATGTCCTTCATGGGGAATCAACCAATGATGTCTCCATAGATGCAAAATCCTTACGCTGGTCAGGGCCATGGTTTCTACCAGAATCCGGGCCCGCAGCCAAACTTTTCCTGGCAACCTGGTGCTAGTCAAACTCCAGGACCCTTCTTTCCGAGCTATCAACAACAACCTAAAATACCATTATTGGCGACGTTACACTTGCCAGATTTGACACGGTTTTTAAATGATCCTATTTGTCACGATCCACATTGGCCTCCAATGCCAACGAAGTTGCCTTCAGACATTCCAAAATTCGAGGCCAAGCCTAACGAAGATCCAGGTGATCACGTGACTAATTTCCATCTTTGGTGTTCATCTAACTCACTAAAAGATGATTCTGTCCAGTTGTGATTGTTTCAACGCACTCTTATTGGGAGTGCCGCGAAATGGTACATCGTGCTTGATCGCTCACGATATTCTTCTTTTGGCGAACTGGCTATGGCCTTCCTTAACCATTTCCAGTTACCTGTGAGATACAACGCGGGCACATAACTTCTTGCAAATTTCAAACAGAAGATAGAAGACCATATCTCTGATCATATCCGAGAGTGGCGATGCTGAAAGAGTCTAATCAAAGTACCGGTTCCACCCGCATTCCTGCTTGAGTGGTTCCTTAAGTCTTTAGTACCGAAATTATCCAAAGACGTCGCAACTTCTGGGGTTTTCTCCGAGGAAGATGCCATCATGAGAGCTCAACAGTTTGAGCTCATCTATTCTCAGTCTGGTTTATTATACAACATCCTTCCGGATGATCCACGATCAATACTGGATAAAACTAGACAGAGAGTTGGACCACATGCTGACGGTATTGTTGGTTCTGCACAAACCAAGCCCGCTGAACAATTGAAAAAACAATTGCAACAATTATCTATCCAACACTCAGCGGCCAGCCAGACTACTGCTTTGGCTGCTCCTCCTACCCAAACATCGGAAGTACACTCCGTGCAGACGACTAACCCAAAGGCCAACCAGCAGCCTGAAGGGAAGAAAAAACAACGAAAGAAGGGTAAGGGGGAGAAGAAACCCACTGATAATACTGGCGAGAGCACCATGGAAAAACGAAAGGCGAGGTATCCGTGCAACTTGTGTGCGCAAGACCACCCAACCCATCTGTGTCCTCGACTTGTAGAGGCCCAAAAGTTTGTCACACAACAACAACAAGCCATGTTGACTAATCCCTTTCAACATGGGCAAAATTCAACCCAAGCCTCTACAAGTGCCGAGGGGGGCAGCCAAGAAACCTACCCTCCCCCAAATAATTCCTCTTTCGTGAATGTATATATGGTTAGGGGTGATTCTTTAATAACGACTAGAGTGCACGACTATAGTAAACCAAGCGCCTCTGAGAAGGGAAAAGAAGTCGACCTCCCATCTCTTCCTCTACAGATTGAGAAGACGTTGGGAGAAACGATGACACGCATTCCAAAAAGTGCGTTTAAGAGAGCTTCTCACAATCCAAACGCCAGGGCCGCCCAAAATTACTCTGTGGTGGAAGATTTATCCCAAACCCATTGTGCTATGTCCACTTTGGAAGTCCTCCAAAGTTGCCCCGCTCAGAGGAAAGCCTTCTTGACTTCTTTAGGCTCTACTGAGACTTGTAACCCGGGTACCATCATGCAAGATACAACTGACTTAAAACCTTGTCTGCCTTACCACGTAGCGTTTCAGATAGTAGTGTCTCATCCCACGAAAACTTTTACACGCAATATCTTTCGCACGGTGGTCGATGAGGGCGCCTCGACATGCGTTATGTCGTTAGCATGCTGGAAAGCCATTGGTCAGCCCAAGTTGTCTCCATCATCGACTCTCCTCACTGCGTTCGACGGTCGTTCTTTCCGACCACATGGCATCATTCCTTCCTTCCCTATGCAGTTAGGCGGGAAGACCGTGTGCGTTGAAGTAGAGGTAGTTGATTCTCCCCTCAACTATAACCTCTTGTTAGGTCGGAGTTGGACTTATGCTATGCAAGATGTGGTCGCTACAGTTTTCCGAGTCTTGTTGTTTCCACACGAAGGCCGGATAGTGACCATAGATCAATTGTCCTTCTCTAGGCCTGACCCAGCTTTGGGGGCATCCACGGTTCCCATGATTGATAATCCTCAAGCCGGTGTCGTTAATGTAGGAGTTGGTTTGTGCCCATCTTTAATGGGGACTTTCGATTACCCACCTCCTCATGGCGATGTCAAGTTTATATCGACTCACCACAAGGCTGAGATTTTTCACGCCTCGTCATTTCGCACAACTTACTTTCAGGATTCGTGGATTCTTCCTTCTCCATCCGCAACGATGGATGAGATAGGGCACTCCGGCATGTCCATGCCCTTGTCGGCCACTGAAGTAGCATACTCTTTAGTCCAGCAAGCTTCAGCTACTCCTGATTCGACTCCCGCACAAGAGTTGGATCCACCTCTAGAGCCTATCTGGGCTCAGGGTTCTCTCTCCAACACCGATTCGTTAGACTTAGTCTTTCCATCTGACAAAGCTGTAATCGAGGCAATGACTAGTCCGGACAAACCTTGGGAAGATCTTCATCAAAGATCATATTTCCCCCCAGCGTTACACCAAATCGAGGTAGGAGAATTCACTATCACTATGACGGGAGATCAACCATGTCCCATTAACCTCTTAGCTACACAGGAAATTTACGCTGAGGGCAATATGGCGACTATCGCTACCACTATACCTATCAACATCTCCCGACACCCTAGCGTCATGGAGAATGTCTTCGTCGGAGCGGATTTCTCCCCCGAAGAGAGTCAAATCTACACGGATCTTTTCAAAGAATTCCGCGACATTTTTGCCTGGTCTTATGAGGAAATGCCAGGCATCGATCCGAAAATAGTTGAACATGAAATCACAACGTATCCTGATGCTAATCTTGTTCGTCAAAAACTTCGTCCACTTAATCCTAGGAAAGCAGCAGCTATCAAGAGTGAGGTTGAGAAATTGCTCAAGGCTAGGTTCATATACCCTATTCATTTGACTCAATGGGTGTCAAACCCCGTGCCGGTCGATAAAAAACAAGGCACAATTCGTGTCTGTACCGATTTCCGTGATTTGAACAAGGCATGTCCAAAAGATAATTATCCAACCCCATTCATCGACCATATCATTGATGAATGTGCCGATTGTGAAGCCTTTTCGTTCATGGATGGTTTTTCGGGCTATAACCAAATCCAAATCAAGCCTGAGGACCAACACAAAATGACATTCATTTGTCCGTGGGGTACATTCGCCTATCGTAAGATGCCTTTTGGACTCAAGAATGTTGGAGCCACTTTCTAGCGGGCCATGTATTTTGCGTTTCATGACCTCAAGCATATAGTCGAGGCCTATCTAGATGATTTAGCATCACGCTCTCTCAAGCAAAAGGATCATCCTACACACCTCCAACTAATCTTCGAACGCTTTCGCTACTTCAGGATCCGCTTGAATCCCAACAAGTGCAGCTTTTGCGTCACGTCAGGACGTTTGTTAGGTTTCATTGTTTCAACCACAGGGATCATGGTCAATCCTCTTAAGGTTGAGGCAATAGTCCAGTTGCCCCCCCCACGCACAATCTTACAACTTCAGAGTCTTCAGGGTAAGGTGAACTTCTTACGATGCTTCATCGCCAACTATGCCGAAATCACCAAGGGCTTTATGCGTTTATTGAAGAAAGATGTTCCATTTTTCTGGGACGAAGCCGCTCAACACTCTTTCGACGCATTAAAACATTCCCTTACTACCGCACCTCTGCTATGACCACCGAATTATAACAAAGACTTCTTATTATATCTGGCTGCCACAGAGTCAACCATAGGCATGGTTTTAGTTCAGAAGGATGATTCATTTTCCGAATACGTGATCTATTACTTGAGCCGAGGCCTCGTAGAACCGGAACTTAATTATACCCATCTCGAAAAACTTGCGTTGACAGCAGTTCATGCTGTTCAACGATTCCGTCACTATGTTTTGTTTCACAAGACCACCGTCGTTGTCGTCGTGAATCCATTCCAGTACATGTTGACACGATGAGTCATCGATGGGAAAATCAGTAGATGGATGGTAATCCTCCAAGAATTTGACTTAGACTTCATTTCAGCCAAGTCCAAAAAGTCATTGGTGTTCGCAGAACTTATCTCAGAGATTCTGGTTGAGTCAGGTGACGTAGTGCCTGAGGAATCACCTATCCAGGGGGATATTTTTTTGATTGAATCTTCACACCCTTGGTACGGAGATATACTGATATATCTCCAGACTTTGAAGTGCCCCACCTCTTCTTCTCTTGATGAGCGTCGGCGGATACGCCATCAGGCCAAGAACTATCTCATACTCAATGATACGTTGTATCGGCGAGGTATAGACTGCATCTTGCATCGATGTCTCACTCATGAGGAGGCCGTCATAGTGCTCAACGATTTTCATACAGGAGCTTGTGGCGGTCACTTATCTGGGTTGGAAACCACCCAAAATATTTTGCGAGCAGGTTACTTTTGGCCCACACTTATCAAAGATTGTATCGAGTCGGTCAAGAAGTGCCATCCGTGCCAAATCTTCTCATGGAAGATGAGGGCACATCTCGCTCCCATGATTCCTGTCATCATCGTCGGTCCCTTCACTAAGTGGGGGATTGATTACACTACATGCAACCCCCCATCAGCAAGGGGGCACCGCTATATCATTGTAGCTGTCGACTACTTCACTAAGTGGGTCGAAGCTATGCCGACGTTCAAAGATGATGGAGAGACTGCAGCTCTCTTCTTATTTAACCAGATTATAGCATGGTTCGGAGTCCCGAGAGAGATTGTCACTGACCATGGCAGTCACTTTTAGAACCAAATGATGTCCGGGTTAACATCAAATCTTGGGTTACGGCAAGAACATTCATCACCTTACTACCCCGAAGCCAATGGGCAGGTGGAAGCTGTAAACAAAACTCTTAAAACAATTCTACAGTGAACTATCAACTCAGCCAAGTCAAATTGGCATTTGATGTTATACTCGACATTATGGGCTTACCAAACATCAGTTAAGACTGCAACCGGTTTCTCACCTTTCCAAATCGTTTACGGGCTGGAGGCAGTCTTGCCCATTGAATGTCAAATTCCATCTCTGAAATTGGCAGTACAGTTATTGCCAGACACTTCTCCACTTGAAGAACGGTTAGTACACCTTGAGTAGCTTGATGAACAACATCGTGATGTGGCCCTGGCCAATGAGGCTCATAAACATAAGGTTAAGTGTCAATATGATAGGTCCGTTCGTCCTCGGGTTTTCTCTGAGGGCGACCTTGTCCTGGTTTATGATCAAGATAAGGACCCCCTGGGGGCAGGAAAGTTTAAACCCATGTGGTTCATACCCTTCATTATTAAGGAGGTTTTAAAAAAGGGCGCGTATCATTTGGTCGATTTTGAAGGGAATGCTTTGGCGAAGCCTAGAAATGGGCTCTACCTCAAGAAGTATTACTCATAGAACGTTCACTGTGGGTAACTTTTTGTAACATATGTATAGTCTTTGTACTATTACTTTTTACATTTCTTTTAAAACGTGTTATGGACGTGTCATTGATGTTATCTTTTGTCAATATGGCAGATGTCAAGTGAGTCCGAGGTGTTCATTGGGTATGCGGACGGTGCTAGTCGACACACACAGAGGCTTGCCTTTGCAGCTTGGGTAATCTTTACACCACAGGGTCAGTTGTTATCTTCTGGAGGTATATGCTTAGGTGACACCACAAATAATGTTGTTGAGTATAGTGCAGTTATTGAGTTTCTTCGTGAAGCTTTGTCATTGGGTATCTCTCATCTCCAGGTCTATCTAGACACTCAACTGGTTGTGTCGCAGCTAAACAGAATATAGCGGGTGCACGACCCAACTTTACACTGACGATTCCTTAGGGTACGTCTCTTGGAACGCAATTTTGATTATATTACATATTTTCATGTTCCTAGGAGTCTAAATCAAATCACGGATACTCTAGCTAATCACATTTTAGATTGGCATCTTGCTCACAAATAAAAAGATCATGAACATAAAACATGTAAATACATTTTTGTACACATCATCCATACGACACAGAAAAGAGATAAAAACCATATATAAACATCATAAAATCCTCAGAGTACATAGATGGGTGCAAGCGCCTCAAAAAGTGGGAACTATAACGAGTCACTAGGGCTTATGCCCTCAAAACATATATACATATCAGTGCTCGTGGCACATAAAAGTCTAAAAGTCTATTTAGGGCCTATGGGCCCTGTTATACTCAAATACAGCCTGACCCAAACACCTAAACAATCAGACCCATGTCCGAGGTACTCCCACGATATGAGTCTGCAAGGAGGGCGGCAAGTCCTCTATCTCCGCCATGGGAACTGCGCGAGTGAGCGCAGTAAAGTTCCGCTCAATCTGCCTCAGGACTCTCTCGGCCTCTCCTACTAGGAGGTTCCCGACTACTGCTGCTCCTCCAGTGGCGGCAGCTGCGGCTTCAAGCCATGGGCGACGCCTATTCCGTGCATAGTCGGTAGGTCGCACGGGTCCCACATCTGCATGCAATGAATGTTCACCCATCAAAAACTTTGTTATACAAAAATATGATATATATATAAAAAAGACATAAACATTACATATGCAAACAAAAAAACTAGATAGGTGGAGACTTACCCATCTCCCCTCGCTCCTCACCAAGAGGCACTGGTATCGCTGGATCTCTAGAAAACTCAATCCCTGCATATGGGTAATCCTCAATAGCTGGGATCTGCCATGACAGCCAGGCAAAAAAGTCGTCATTGAAGGCCTCTATGGTCCTTCCACCACCCTGTCGCGGCAACAATGCTGCCCATCTGCACACTGCGGGGAAAGTAGCCAGGTGTCCTCGTACTGTCAACCGAGGACTAAAACATGGAACTCTCTCAAAGAAAAATGAACACAGGATGGTCCCAAACCCGAAGTTCCTGTGTGTACACTGTCTGCAAGTTGTCAACTGACCTGCCATGCTTGCTAATAGTGTGGTACTCCAATAAAAAATTTGTGCATTCATGCACTGGATTGCACAGTTCATCTGTGCGCGCGAAGCCTGATGCACGGCTGCGGAGCTGGTAATTCGCCCAATGAGCGATAAGATAGTCTGAAGGGCAAGGCTGGTAATCCTACTAACAGGTACCGAGGAAGATCTCTGATCGGTACCAGCATCACAGTACTCCTCTATCAACTCTGAGACTTTGCTCGGCCTCGCAGGAAAAGTCTAAAAGTTGACGGGTTCCCCTCTCCTCGAGAGGCCGGTCAAAAAGTAAATATCCTCGGTGGTGGGCACCAAGGATTGCCCCTCTATCATGAAGGCCTCTGCATCAGGGTGCCAATAGTCAACCAAGGCATTCAGCAACCTTGGTTGCGCGTGCATAAACGGACACAAAAAGAATTTTACCAATCCACACTGCGTCAATACGACCATAACATTCTGATCTGCGGCCACTAACTCGTTGGCGGCCTCATGCTCCCTCTCCCTCCACTGAAAATACATCCTGCCAAAACCACAAAGAAAAAAGGAGGGCATCAGTACTTGTTCAACTCAATTTTTGCATCACGCGGGGGGTACCCGCGGGCTGTCGAGGCGACAGTCGTGGGTACCCGCGGGCTGTCCCTGGACAGCCCACGTTTGCCTAGGGCTGACCTCTTTGAGGTCAATGCCCACCCCCAAACTCAAATAAAAACAATAAATGAAGTATTGAATTGCAAGGTAAGGGAGTTTGTACTTACTTGGTCCAAGCAAAAGTCTGTTTCGTCCACTGTAGCTCCCGGAATCACGATCTTTGGCAAAGGGGTTTTTTTGGCTCCAGAGCCAATTTCCAAATCAGCAATGGTGATAATGAGCTGGCAGCTTCTATTTATAGACTTTTTGGCCTCTTTTTGTCACTTTTTTGGGCCCCTTTATTAGTTTCTTTATACCAAAAACCATTTAGAATGATCCGAGAGTTATATGGGAGGGATTTGATCAGGTATTGGGACAATTTTTATTGAGTTTCAAAAAATAAAAATAAAAAAATATATCGACGGTCCATAATTTTTTTTTTTCAAAATTCAACTTGAGCATATAGGGTAGGATTTCATCCCAACTGTTGCATCTCGTTGCCTTTTGTTCTTCTGATATAGGATCGATCCCATCCAGTTGTTGCAAGGAACCGTCATATCTTCTCTAGAAGTATCGCAACTTGGTGGTAGAGCTGGCCAAAACATGGATGCCCTAGGTAGTTCCTGGTTGCATTATGGTGTCCATGCCGTTTTCTAACAACACTGTAGGCTCGGGAGTCCGTATAGTCTTTCCTGAATATGAGTTTGAGCCTCATTCGCATGGGTCTTTTTCCACTCTTTGACTTACCCTCCGGACTCCCAAAATATAACGGGTCTCCTTTTAAGGCCTTTTCAGACCCTTTAAACATGAAAAGATTGTCGAGCGATCTTGTGATCTTTTACGCTCGTTAAACTGAAATTTGAAGTCACGTATGTCCGGCGGTAGTTTACCCCTTTTTCGGTACGGACGGTCAATTGTACGAACAAAGGAATACTCTATTGAATTTTCATTCTTTAGAAGAGTATCCTCAGGTAAGATTTTATTCCTTTTTCGGGCCTGAGGGACTAAATTTACGAAAAAGAAACCCCCCGGAGTCCATAGTTAAGCTCTTTCCAGACTCCCTAAAATTGAAAAGATTGCCGAGTAACCTTATTCTTTCACACTCATTAAAATGGTCCAGAAGAACATTCCTGGCGGAGTCCATAGTTAAGCTTTTTTCAGACTCCTTAAAATTGAAAAAATAGCTGAGTGATCTTGTCCTTTTCACACTCGTTAAAATGGTTTTGAATTGACGTCTAATTGGTGCTAGTTTATCCCTTTTTCGAACCGAATAGACTATTGACGAAAAAGGTACCCCAATGGAGTTTCCTTTTATATTTTTTCAGACTCTCTAAATATGAAAAATCACCGAGCTTACCTTCTTTGGGCTCATTAAACTTACATCGAAGGACGTTACCATTGTGTGTTCTATCAACCGCATTTGCATCCTTTACCCATCAGCCTAGTAATAGTTTGCCTTTGCGTCTTAACACCTTTGGCCACTGGAGGATTTTTCCTGAGTATCATTTCCCTAGAACATCAGTCTTTTCCTTGTGCCTTGAGCTTGTATGTTTGCGGTACTCGTTCCAACATTGTAACGTAATATTCATTTATTCTTTTTATCATAAAAAAGAACAAAAAAAATCAAATATACCCCAAAAAGAGGATGGGAAAAGTATTTTCTTTATTGGCAGCATCATGAGTCGCCCTTGGATAAAGCACATCTGTCTGTTTGATTCATCAAACTATGGGATGTAGTACGACCTTAGGAAGCTTTGCTCATTATATAGAGTTGTGTCCTCCACCGTTTGGTTACTCTTCCAAACATATGGAGAGTTTGTGTTGCCTCCTTCTTTGTAGACTTATGATTAATAGATATGCTGCCTGAGTTTTATCACTTGTCGTGCTATTGTCCAAGGGAATTTTTTCACTAAGCCTAAGTCATCCCCTCTGCAATATGTCTCTTGTCCGCATACCCGGCCATCCTGAACGTCCAATCAAGTCTTTGTTCGAAATCACTGAAACCTTCAGTCCGATCATCAAGATTATCAAGTCCATAACCGACGAGCTGTCAAAGACCTCTGGGTAGTGCAGTAGTACACTCATATTACACTCCTACCTGAGTTTTAGAAGATTTTGAAGTTGTTGCTCGAGTTCTGAAGAACAACCATCAGGCCAAATCTGCTTCTGGGAGATGGATACTTTATATGTATATCTTTCTGATTTCGAGATGTAGCTTCGCTGTGTATTATTCGCGGCTACTCTTCATAGTTGTTTGACATGGATATACAGTGTATTTGATTGGTAGCCATGGTTCTATTTTATCCTGAGCATGGGTATGCCCGCCTCGGTGAGACATTTGATATTTTTTGCAGACGACACCTCCTGATTCCTGATTCCTGGGCTCACTCATTCAGCATATCGGTACAGATTGGTAAAGAATTGGTAATGTATTTCGGCCATCAGATGCTCTTATGACCTCACACATTAGGGGGCATCTGTTATAACCCTAAATTGCACCACGCATGCTTACCTAGCATCAAGCCAACTCATATCCCTTCCTTGCCAAAGCCATGCTGAATAAACTCTTGAAAATCCTCTTAAAACAAGAAAAACGTGCCCTAAACTACTACTGCACATGTTGGAATGCTGGCATGCCTACTACTGCACGTGTTGGAATGCTGGCTGGCCCACTACAGCCCGCGTTTACCTAACAAAGCACAAAAATAGGAAAGTTGCCGACGGGACAAAAAGCTATGGGTCAGTTAACTGAAACTCCCATCCATGCATGGCCGAGAGTTCGTCCAAAACCCTATCTCCTTCTAGCCTATAAAAGAAGGGGTAGGGGTACCATTTGGAGGAGGATAAAGATAGAAAAGAAACTCTGCCCAATTGCCGAATCCATTTGTCCCAACCCTTTAGCCTTTCCTCAAGCCTAAGAAGAATTCAAGCAAAGTAGTTGGAGGACAAAGAAGAGGAGGAGCCCAGGATCAGGATCAAGGAATGGTGGCCGATATCTATCATTATTGTAAGTTGTTTCATCTTGATATTAATAAAAGAATACTTTTCCCATCCCAATGCATGATTTGTATATGATTTATTTAATTAATGCTTAATCTCTAACCCACAAGTAGAAAAATAACATGCATGCGTAGTGTTTTTGTCTTGATTGCAGGTTAACTTTGGAAGGAGCAGCGCAAGCAAGCGGACAAAATCACAATGGAGGATATACACCAAACATCAGTAAAAAGGTTAGTAGGTTCTTTCCATGATTGTATGTGAAAAAGGGGTTTTGAGTTTTGGGGTGATAGGTTAAAAGTGATTTCTTTAGGGTCATTATCTGCGTGCAAGTTTAGCCCTAGCTTGTTAGTCTGTAAGGTATTATTTCCCAACAACACTAGCAGATTGCTAGCACTCCCCTGTAGCCTTACACAGAGTGTTAGAGTGCTCTGGTACCCCTTACATCAGAGCGCTATCCCATTTTCAGTGAAAAACCCTCTAGTTTTTCAATTTTCTGGGTTCATTTTTTTGCCTTTGCACTTGCTCAGGGTCTCATACTCTTAGTCCATATTGGTATTGGCTTTAAAAAACCTTATTTCTTAGAATTCATCCTCTTTTTTTTGTATTTTTTGACATTTGTCCTTACTTTGCAATTTGTCCTTCACAATTTGGAGTCAAATTGTCGTTTTCTTCTCGTTTATCTGAATGAGTGAAAACTTTGTAAGGAGTTTCAAAGGTATTTTGTACTTTTCTTTCTGATCTTTGAGTCATCATTTTCAAGCTCTTTCTCCTTCCTTTTTATTTTTTGGCTTTTTGTTTCTTGTTTGATCACAACAAGGGTGTCTTTTGGTTTATGTGAAGTTTGCTTCCAGATTGCTTAAATCTCACAACTCTTGAAGTCCAGTTAGCATAAGAAGCTTTACATCTACTAGTTATCAGTCACATACAAACATTTTAACATTGCATTGGATTCCTTATTGAGGACTATTGCATGAGGTCATTTCATCTTGGTGTCTGAAAGTGAAGGGAAAATCCTTCTCCCTCCCTTAATTAGACATTCATTGAAAGAAAATATTGCTTATCATTTCTTATGCATGTTTTGGGAACTGAGTCATAATATCATCAATCTTCACTCTCATACACCTCTGAATAAACAACAACCACTAAAATCAACACTTAACTAAAATTTATCACACTTTTTACATATTTGTTAGCAAACCTACATTAGTTTAAGGTGTAGGGCTTTGGAATAGGTTGAAAGGATAACTTTCCAAAGCTATCAAACAAACTTAGCATCTTGCGATAGGGAGAGAAAATCCAATTGTCGTATAGGATTTCTGGGATCCCCCTCTCACACAGGGTTTACGCACGAGGTTGCATTCGGGTGAGTTACAGAGATTATCCCTCTGTGGTTCAACTATTTGTAGTGGTCGGATCGTATATTGGGGGTCACTTGAGGGTATATCCATGATTATGTGTGGGATCCTCTCGAGTTGATTTTTGACTTGTTATCTTGCCCATACGTTCGGATCGAACTGTCGACTATACCCACCTAGGGGATGACTACGAGTTGGTGACCTTAGTATCCATAATCTTTAGGGTCTCACACGAGGTGACAGTGAAGGGAAGTCTCAATGTACCTGGAACAGACGTTGGTCAAACTCACTCTAGCTCCTTGGAGGGTAAATTCACAATTACTGTGTGGAAGCTTGCACCAAGGCATAAGTCCATTAAGAAAGTCGCCAACATAACTGATCCACCCACTCTATCCCCGCCTCTTCCTATTTTGATCTTGCGATGTTGGATTTCATCACCAACTAGTGGTTTCATTGTGGGAAGGTTTTGTTTGATTGTTTTCTTCTTAGATTCATAGTGTGTGTTGGTTGTGTTACTTAGTGGACCTTAGGTCGAGTTAGTGTTAATGGCATCAAATCCTGAGAGTACCAATGGAGGAACCCCTTCTCCTTGGGAACCTTATACCTTTCCTTCATTTGGAAACTTTGGTCCTCTATATATTTCCACACTGAGTCTTCTGGAACTCACCATCGGATTACTGGTTTGGTTGTTCCCCACTCCGGTGATCTCAAATCCTCCCAATGTTTCAACTACACCTAATACTTTAGATGTAATTACACCACCCACACATCAACCTCATGTCAATTTTTTGCCTTCTTCACCCATTAAGTCTCCTTCCCTTTCTCCTTCTTTGTCTAGTGAAAGATTTAAATAAAGTAGTCAGGTTGATCAGAAGAAGAAGAAATAGAAAGAGAAGAAGAAGAAGAAGAAGAGACTGAAAAGGACCAAGGCTCCAACAACATCAGATGTTGGATCCAAGCAACCAACTATTGTTAATAGTACTGGGAGTGTTGATAAGGTCAACAAGATTAAAATTAAGAATCTGAAACCCAAATTCCCTTGCAGTCTTTATAAGGGTGACCACTTTCTAAGGGATTGCCCTAGTATTCCCAAGGTCTTAGAAATGTGGTCCTCCATGTCATCATCCTCTGCCAGTCATGCCAATGATACCCCGTCAACTTGTGATGTTAAGGTTGGAAAGAAGAAGACAACTGTCAAATTCCCTTTCATATTATGCAAAGGTGATCATTATTCTCACCTTTGTCCTCATATGGATGAGGATTATTCTCTTTTGGAAAAACTTCGACTTCCAAAAGGTTATCGTAAGCTTTCCACCAACCCATCATTAGTTGATGGACTGGTCAATCCAGTTCCATCCCCGATCAGTCTGGTTGATCAGGTGGTCAATCGATTTTCCTCCTCGATTGAACCACAAACCCAAGTAGTTGATTTAGTTCCGTCATCGATCATCCCTACTCTTCATCAAAAGAGTGTAACCCAAGTAGTCGATCTATTTCCACCCGTCGACCCCATTCTCCCCTTGGAGAATGAAACCCAAGTGGTCGATCTGGTTCTTTCATCGGTTGATCCCACTCCTCATTTGACGAGTGCCAAAGTGGCTGATCCAGTCCCTTCCTCGGTCAGTCCCACCCTTCATCCAAAGAGTGCCAAAGTGATTACTCCAGTTACATCATCAGTCAATCCTACTCTTCCTCTGAAGAGTGACAGCATGGTTGATCCAATCCCATCATTGGTTGATCCTACTCTCCCTCTAGAGAGTAAACCTGATACTGCCCACATTTTTCTCGTTGATACAAAATCTATTGTGCTGGGGGGCATTCCTCCTTCTCTCACTAAACCCCCTCCAAGCAATGAGGCCATCCTTTTTGATTGGAGTGCACTAACTGGACCTCATCTTCCCTCTCACATTCCTTTCCAGATTATAGTACAGGTTTATGGTCAGGACGTTCCTCAAATGTTGATAGATCAAGGTGCGTCCGTTAGTATTTTTTCCTTTGTTGCTTGGCACACTTTGGGTTGTCCTCAGCTTGCGTTGGTTACACAGAATCTGTTAGCTTTTAACAAAAGAACTAGTCAACCTTTAGGGACCCTTCCTCAGTTTCTAGTAACTTTGGGAGGGAAAACTTTCGTTATTGATGTCATGGTAGTCCGAGACCCCTTGGATTTCACTTTACCCCTTGGGTGGGATTATGTCTATGCCATGAGAGTGATTGTATCCACTCTTTTTCATGTGATATATTTCCCTCATGATGGAAGAATGGTGACTATTGATTAACTTTCATGCATCGGTCCTAACTGAATTACCTCCCTGAATGGTTCTTATATGACAACAGTATCACCCTCGCCGCATGTCAATTATGTGGCGTTGTCTCCCATGACTTCAACTTCTGATGATTTGGATCCAGTAGTTGACATGGTGATCTCTTTAGTAGGGATGTTGGAGCCTGATCTCCTTACCCCTGACATGACCCTTGACATGTATTCCTTCCAGAGTGATTTTCTTCCATCCAGTGAAGATCTCTTGGAATCCATGACCGAGTTTTGTCCCTTGACATGGTGTCCTTCCAGAGCATTATTCTCTTGGAAGTCATGATCAAGAAAATTCCTCGAGCATAGTATTCCTCTCTGTATCAAGCTAGTTTAAAAATGAAACAAAGGTCACGAGCATAGGTTTTCCTCTCTATAGCAAGCTTGTTAAAAAAATGAAACAAAAATCTAGGGATTGGATGCAGAGCCCTGAGCATAGTTCTTTTCCTATGCTAAGCTCGTTAAAAAATGAAACAGTCACCTCTCCTATTAGGTCGAGTCTTTCGCGAGATCTCGTAGATGTCGAGTCGAGTTTTTCGTTAGGTCTCATCTTTGAACCTTTATTTCATCCACCTGTATCCTTTCTCTCCATCTAGTACATAAATTGGTGACAACCTCTAAGTTGGTGAATGAATTGAAGCTTGAAGGGCATGTCTCCAGCCTTTGATGAGAATTCTAGGTTTAAGCCACTAGATTTTAAGTTGGGGGCATACTGAGCTTAGTCTTTGTTCTTCCTCGTTCTCGTAAATACATGAGAATGCAACTGGGTAAGCTTTTATCTCTTTTTCAGACCCGCATGGTTAAATGAAAAAGGAACCCCTTGGAGTCGTCTTTGAGCTCTTTTCAGACTCTCTAAACATGAATATATTGTCGAGTGATCTTGCTTCCTTTCCCACTCGTTAAAAGGTTTGAAAGGGCATCTTTCGAGTGATAATTTATCTCTTTTTCGGCCTCACAAGACTAACATTACGAAAAAGGAAAACATTGGAGTTGTATTTAAGTTGTTTTCAGAATCTCTATATATGAAAAACCACCGAGTTTACATTCTCTGGACTCATTAAACAATCATACATTGAAGGGCCCATATGGGACCAAACCCTTACTTCTTCCAGTTCGTTAAAAAAAGGAAGTGGGACTTACTGAAGGTGAGTCATATCAAGCATGTGTTACCCTCCTCGAGCTCGTTAAATTAAAAAGAGGTACTCGTCTATATGGATGGGGGAAAAATTGAAAGAAGCAAGCCAAACAGTTTTTGAGAACACTACCAGTAACTCTTATGGTTTCCCTTGAACACAACACTTTGTCTTTGCATGCATTTTAAATCCGATGAACCTATGCACTGAGCCAATCCTCTGAGTTTCTTTTACTCCTTTGGGTCACCCGACGAAAGTCACCATATCCACTGCATTATCATGTTTTGGTCCATGTCAAGTTTCTGTTCTTGTTCCTTAGTGTTCAAGGGAAGTATCTGCCTCGAAAGTCAGCCATCACAAATATCCTATTTTAATACCTATGTCAGTCCATGTTCATTTGATCTACCAATTACATCTTTGTGTTAGTTTTGTGTCGTTGATGGGGGATACATCAAGTCCCTCCTTCGACGAGTCTATTCCTGTCGACTTCATCACATTATCCAGGGACTCAGACTTAGAAACTAGTTAGTACCTTGGGACCTGCATGCCTCAATGGCAGGCCTCCTCGTGTCCAACAATGGGTTTACATAATTGACCTCTAATTAGATGATTCCATGGATGTTCAACTTCATCTCATTCATTCACATTCATTGGAATGTACTAGAGTACCTTGGGAATCATTGACATCAATGGTGATCTCCCTTTCGTTTTTTAACAGTTTACATCATTGACCGGTAATTAAGTGGTTTCTGCCATGTTCGACATCAGTACATCTATTCACATGGTTAGATTCGTACTACATTGGGATCAGTAAGAAGACCCTGGGTTGAGTCATCACCCTTATTTATACTTTGCCCAGGTTGCGAAGGAGTTCTTTTGAACTATGACACATATACTATTACATAGATCCACTTTGTATTGGTCATGGCTATGTCTTGTCATCTCGTAGGTCCACTGTGTATTCTTTGTGGATACGATCAGTTCAGTTCATAGGAGTATAGATCCACATTGCATATTTAGTGGCTATACCATTTTTTCAATATAATTATGGATCCGCAGTGTATTTTATGGCGGCCATACCTAAAAAGTCTTTATCACTCAAGCATAGGTATGCCTGCCTTGGGTTTGAAACATGTCATAATATTTGTTTGATGGTTGTGTGCAAATTTTTCTGGTTTCTCTATGTCCATACCCTTGCTCGAAAAATTATACAAAGTACTTCAGTCATCATCATATTCTAACTTCATACTTTGGGGGGCAATCTATTACACCTCAAAATTACTCACTCTGATAGTGTCGCAAGTGTCGTCATTACGAGTGTTGTAAGTGTCGCATCTTGTCTGCAAGTGTCGCATCTTGACCACAAGTGTTGCAAGTGTCACAAACACCATACTGTCATCTTTCATATGTCATTCCTCTAATGACATCATAAAGACACTTAAGACACCTCAAAGGTTAGTTTGGAAGAAGAGAAATCACTTGACAGGAAGTACAAGCCTTTTGACATTGAGAAAACCACAAAAAAATGGATTTTGGAGAGGAGCGCTCCCCTACCCACTGTCAGGGAGTGTTGGTGCTCCCTGCGCCTCTTTGGGGAAGTGCTTGGGTTCCCTATGCACCCTTTTGGGGGAGTGCTACCCTTGTTTTGGAAAATTCTGGGTTTGTTGAGGTGAATAAGGGAAGAATCCCTCAATTCATGAATGTAGTTGGATTCGAATAGATGGTCAAGGCATGATCTTAGGGGAGATCCTCAACTAAAGGAGAGGAATCCTCAACTCATACCAAATATCTCTCAATTGGTTGGGCCTCTCCAAGTTTATATAAGGAGGCCTTCTCATGGTGAAAGGTACATACAATGGAGACTAGAGATTGATACCAAACTTATGATCCTATAAGTGGTATTGACAGAAGACAAGGAAGATTGAGAATTATAACTAACTTATGATCTGATAAGAAGGTATTGACAATGGAGATTGATAATTACATCAAACTTATGATCTCATGAGTGAGATGTCATCAAAGAAAATAGTGGAGATTATTTGAGCAAAGGGTTGGACAAGGAGAACTGGAAGAAGCCGCTGCACCTCCATTCAAAGGATTGTAAGTACTTTTACTTGCTCTCATTAATAATCAATGCTTGGCCTGTTTCTTTCAAACTTGTTCTTGTTCCATATGATTTTGTCTACAGTATATGGATCTATATTTGAGATAATCTCAGTAGAGTAGGAAGTCTTTTGTACCTTTGTTTTTCTTACAAGATCTATCATGGAGCTCAGGATCAAAGCTTAGCTAGGACTTTGCAAGGACAAATGTCGCTAATAAGGTACATATATTTCTCCTTCTTTTTCATTCATTAGCTTGATTAGATCTAAAATCAAGTCAGTGTCCATGTTAAGAACTTTTCTATCTTGGCCTTAGGAGTCTAGAGGCCAAGAGGGAATCCACTTGTCTGCAGGGGGATTCACCTTCAACAACCATGCCTTTGTCCATGGCCAAAGTTGCATACTCTATAGTCTATCAAGCTTCCACCAACCCCGATCTAACTCCTGCACATGAGTCAGACCTGGTTCTCGAGCCTATTTGGGCTCAAGGTTCCCTCGCCGATACTGATTCTTTAGACTTAGTCTTGCCCTCAATCGAGGCGATTATTGAGGCAATGACTAGTCTAGAAAGACCCTGGGATGATCTCCATCATAGATCTTATTTCCTCCCAGAGTTAAGAAGAATTGAAGTAGGTGAATTCACTTTGACTATGATTGGAGATAGGTCTTGTCTTATAAATTCTTTTTCTATGCATGTTGTTTACGCTGAAGGAAATATGGAAACCATCGCTAAAACGATATCTATTGATATCTCCAGAACGCCTAGCATCGTGGAGAATGTCTTCATCAGAGCAGAATGCTCTCCCGAGGAGATTCAAATCTACAAGGATTTATTTAAAGAATTTTGTGATGTGTTTTCCTGGTCTTACGAGGAAATTCCATGCATAGATCCAAGAATCATTGAACATGAAATCACGACATATCCTGATGCTAAGCCGGTACGGCAGAAGCTTCATCTAGTTAAGCCTACGAAAGAAACAACTATTAAGGATGAAGTAGACAAACTTATCAGAGCTGGTTTCATCTACCCCATTCAATTAACTCAATGGGTGTCAAATCCCGTTCTAGTCAGCAAAAAGTAGGGTACAATTCTTGTATGTACGAACGTCTATGATTTGAACAAGTCTTGTCCAAAGGATAATTTCCCCATGCCATTTATTGACCAAATAGACGATGAATGTGCAGGTTGCGAGGCCTTTTCTTTCATGGATGGTTTTTCAGGATACATTCAGATACAAATCAAACCTGAAGACCAACACAAAACATCTTTCATTTGTCCGTGGGGTACATTCGCTTATCAGAAGATGCCTTTCGGTCTAAAAAATGCTGGAGCTACTTTTCATGGGCCATGTCTTTTTCTTTCCACGATATCAAACACATATTCAAGGCTTATCTTGATGATTTATCATCACGATCTCGTAAGAGAGCTGATCATCCCACACACCTCTGACTCATCTTTGAGCGATGTCGCTACTACTAGATTCGCTTGAATCCAAACAAAATGCAGATTTTGTGTACCATCGAGTCGTCTACTAGGTTTCATAGTTTCAACAACATGGATCATGGTCGATCCTCTAAATTTTGAGGAAATAGTTCATTTGCCTCCCCCGTGCACAGTCCCTCAGCTTCAGAGTTTACAGGGAAAAGAAAACTTTTTATGGAATTTCATCACAAACTATGCCGAGATCACAAAGGGTTTCATGCGTTTACTGAAGAAGGGCACTCCTTTTCATTGGGACAAAGGCACTTAGCACTCTTTCGAAGCATTGAAATGTGCCCTCACATCTGCCCCTCTCCTTCGACCACCCGATTATAATAAATATTTCTTATTTTACTTGGCCACTGCAGAATCAACCATCGGTATGGTCTTGGTTCAGGAGGATGATTTTCTCTCAGAATACGTGATTTATTAATTGAGCCAAGGCCTGGTTGGACCAGAAATCTATTACTCCCACATTGAAAAACTTGTGTTGGCAATAGTTCATTCTATCCAATGGTTTCGTCATTACATCTTATTTCGCAAGACCACCATCATTTCCATTGGAACCCATTTCAATACGAGTTGACATGACGTGTAATCAATGGAAATATCAGTAGATGGATAGTTATCCTCCAATAATTTGACCTGGATTTTGTTTCGGTGAAATCCAAAAAGTCGTTGGTCTTTGCAGAACTCATCTTGGAGCTTCTAGTCGAACTAGGTGATCTTATACCCGAGCAGTTTCCTATCAAAGGAGAAATGTTTTTTATCATGTCTTCGGATCCCTGGCATGGAGATATACTAGTCTATCTCTAGACTTTGAAGTGCCCCACCTTTTCTTCTCGTGATGAACATCACCGTATACACCATTAGGCCAAGAACTATCTCATACTCAAGGACACTCTGTATCGTCGAGGTGTATATTGCATCCTTCGCAGGTGTCTCACTAATGAAGAAGAAGAAATCATGCTTAACGATTGCCACACCAGAGCATGTGGAAATCATTTGTCTAGGTTGGAAACAACCCAAAATATTCTACGAGCCAGTTACTTTTGGCTGATATTAACCAAAGATTGTGTTGAATCGGTCAAGAAGTGCCACCCGTGTTAGATCTTCTCTCAAAATATGAGGGAACACCCTGCTCCCATGTTTCCCATCATCACAGTCGATCCCTTCACCAAGTGGGGGATTGATTACACTACATGCAACCCCCTTCAGCAAGGGGGCACCATTATATCATCGTAGTTGTAGACTACTTCACGAAGTGGGTCGAGGCTATGCCAATGTTCAAAGATGATGGTGAGACAACAAATCTCTTTTTGTTTAACTAGATAATAGCAAGGTTCGGCGTGACAAGAGATATTGTCACTAACCATGGCAGTCACTTTCAGAATACAATGACGTCTGAGTTAACGTCAAATCTTGGGTTGAGGAAAGAACATTCATCACCCTACTACCCACAAGTGAATGGTCATGTGGAAGCTGTGAATAAGTCCCTTAATACTATTCTACAATGAACGATCAATTTAACCAATTCAAATTGGCATTTGATGTTGTACTCAGCATTATGGGCCTACCGAACGTCTATTAAGACTGAAACTAGTTTCTCACCTTTTCAACTCATTTACGGGATGGAAGCAGTCTTACTTATAGAGTGCCATATCTCGTCTCTAAAGTTGGCAGTACATTTATTGCCAGACACTTCACCACTTGAAGAGAGTTTATTATATCTCGAGTAGCTCGATGAGCAGTGTCGTGATGTAGCCTTGGCTAGTGAGGCTCACGAAAAAAATCTCAAGTGTCAGTATGATCAGTCCGTTCTTCCTCATATTTTCTCTGAAGGTGACCTTGTCCTAGTCTATGACCAAGACAAGGATCTCTTCGGGGCAGGCAATTTCAAACCCATGTGGTTCAGACCTTTCATCGTGAAGGAGGTTCTAAAGAAGGGCACTTATCATCTGGTGGAATTTGAGGGAAATAATTTGGCAGAGCCTAGAAATGGGCTCTACCTTAATAAGTATTACTCGTAGGTGGGTCACCTTGGGTGACTTCTTGTACATATGTATAGTTCTTATACATTTTATTTTTATCTTTTGTCTTTTGGTTTTATGGACGTGTTTTTTTTTTTATGTTATCTTTTTCACTGTGGAAAATGTCAAGTGAATTAGAAGTGTTCATTGGGTTCACAGACGGGGCTAGCCGGCACACTTGGAGCCTTGCTTCCATAGCTTGGGTGATTTTCACACCCCAGGATCAATTGTTATCTTTAGGAGGTATCTGTTTAGGTGACGCCACAAACAATGTCGTCAAATATAGCATAGTCTTAGAGTTTCTTCATGATGCTTTATCGCATGGTATATCTCACCTCCGGGTCTACTTAGATGCTCAGCTAGTTGTGTCCTAGTTAAATGGGGTTTACCGCGTTTACAATCCTACTCTACACCGATGATTCCTTAGGGTACGACTCCTAGAACGAAGCTTCGATTACATTATGTATATCCATGTTCCTAGGAGATTGAATCAAATCACAGATACTCTAGATAATCATGTATTATATTGGCATATTGCACACATGTAAGAAAAAACACACACACACACACACACATGTAAATAAATTTTTAAAACTAATGTAATCCATAAGACGTAAAAACATGTAAATATGAATACATATATAAAAAAATATTAGAGTACATGGGTGGGCATAAGAGCCTCAAAAATATGTCTAGTAAGAGTCGCAGGGCTTATGCCCTCAAAAATATACAAAATGTTCCCTCGGCACGTATGTAGTCCAGTATAGCTAAGGGCTGGGCCTGTTGGCCCTTCTGTAGTAAACAATGGTGTTCGTCAAATGCCGCAAGAGTTGGACCTAGGTCTGTGGCACCCCAACTACATGAGGTTGAATCGACAGTAGGAGATACTCTATCTCCGCCATAGGGACTGTACGAGTGAGTGCGATGAGGTTCCACTCCACCCGTCTCAATACTCTCTCATCCTCTTCGACTGGAGGCCCCCTCGTTGTTGCTACTAGTCTGGAAGTTGTTGTTGGTCCTACCTCTGGTCGAGGACTCTGCCTGGTCCTCGAGAAGTCTGTTGGACACACTGGTCCCACATCTTTACATAACAGATACATAGTTGTCAGATACTCTGGTACACATAAAAATGATATATATAAAAGGAAATAAAAATTAAATAACTTTGAAAAACAAACATACCTAGCTCTCATCGTTCTACTCTAGGAGGTATGGGCATATTAGGATCTCTGGAGAAGTCGATCCTAGCATAGGGGTAATCTTTTATAGCTGGAATCTGCCAAGACCACCAGTCAAAAAATTTATCATCGAAGGCCTCGATGTTCCTCCCTCCCCCCTGTCATGGAAACAACCCCACCCATCTTCATAACAATGGGAGAGAGGCCACATTCCCTTGTATCGTCTCTCAAGGACCAAGACTAGGTACCCTCTTGAAGAAAAAGGAACATAAAACAGTCATGAACCCAAAGTTTAGGTGTTCCCGTATCTGACACTCTATGAGTTGTCTCTTCATGCAATCCAACATGGTTGTACTCCAGTCAAAAATCCATGCATTTAAGCACTGCACTGCACAATGCATGTGTGCCTGGGAGGCCTGATGTAAAGCCACATATACAGTGATCCTCCCAATGAGTATAACTATCACCTTCAATGATAGGTTTATGATATTGTGTATAGGCACCTGAGAACCTAATTTCTCAGTACCAACCTCGCAATGGAGTCCAATCAACTCCTCAATGTTGTGAGGCCCGGGGGGAAAAGTACGCAATTTGACTGGATCACCTCTCCTCGAGAGACTAGTCAGTAAGTAAATTTCTTCAGTCATTAGAGTCAACAACTTCCCCTCGAGCATAAATTCTTCGGCATCATGATGCCAGTAATCTACCAAAGCATTCAACAACCTGGGTTGTGCCCTCATGAACGGACACTGGAAGAATTTTAACAACCCACATTGTGAAAACAACCACAACAACAGGTTTTTTTGAGACCAAAAAATCAATGTCCAAATGCTCCCTCTCTCTCCAATGAACATACATCCTGCAAAATGACAAAGTCATGGGGAGTTAAATCTTGCTTTTTATTTTTTCCACTTATTGGAGGGTGCACGCAGGTTGTCTTGTCGGCAGTCATGTGTGTACGTGGGAAAATTATCTTATGCCCACGTGCACATGCAAGTTGTGCTTGGAAAACCCATGTACACATAGGGCCGACCTCTTTAAAGGTCATCGCCCCCCCAAAAAATAAAAAGAAATGCAAAAAAGAAGAATGGAAATGCAGGAGGGGATAGTTTGTACTTACTTGGTCCAAGTGGAAGTTCGTTTTGTCCACTAAAGCTCCCAGAATCAACTCTTTTGGAAAAGGGGTGTTTTTGACCTTTTTGTTAATTCTCAATATACAATGGTGATAATGAGCTGCCATCTCCTATTTATAGAAGTTTTGGCCCCTTTTTGTCATTTTTTGGACCCTTTTGCCATTTTTTCTAGCTTGAAAATTGTTTAGTATGTTTTTTGAGTTTCTTGTGGGATGTTACAATACGTGTTACTTTGGGTATTGGGAAACATTTTGAGAGTTGGGTCATTTTTAAAGGTCTTTTGGTAAAAAGTCATTTTTCCAACTTTTTGCATCTAAGTCAGTATTCCACCTCCACTTTCTGCATCTCCTTGTGTTTTTCTCTTTTCCATAGGATCGACCCCACCGAGTTGTGACACAAAACCATCATTTTTTCTTTAGAAGTGTCATAATTTAGTGGTAGATCGTACCTTCACATGGATGCCCTAGGTAGATCCTGGTTGCATTTTGGTGCCCATGTCATTGCTAGTGATTTTAGGCTCGAGAGTCCTTTTAGTCCTATATTTATTACAAGTTTGGGCCTTCAAATGTCTGATATGTTATCCCAAAACAATGAGTCTTCTTTCAAGCCCTTTTCAGACCCTATAAACATGAAAATATTGTCGAACGATCTTGTTTCCCTTCATGATCGCCAAACTAAAATTTGAAGGCACGTCTGTCCGACGATAGTTTACCCATTTTTTGGTCTAGATGGTCAAATGTATGAACAAAGGTATAATCTAGGAGCCTCGGTTCTCTAGAAGAGTATTCTCAGGTATAAATTTAACCCTTTTTTGGGCCCGAGGGACTAAATTTATGAAAAAAGAACCCCCATGGAGTCCATAGTTAAGCTCTTTCAGAATTCCTAAAAGTGAAAAGATTTCCAAGTGAGCTTGTTTCTTCACACTCGTTAAATTGGTCCAGAAGAACATCCTTTATGGAGTCCATAGTTAAGCTCTTTTTAGACTCCTTAAATATGAAAATATTGTCGAGTGATCTTGTCTTTGTCACACTCGTTAAAATGGTTTTGAATAGATGTCTGTTCAGTGCTATTTTACCCCTTTTTGGAACCGAATAGACTACCTTCGAAAAAGGTACCTCAGTGGAGTCCCCTTTTACGCTTTTTCAGACTCTCTAAATATTAAAAACCACCAAGCTTACCCTCTCTGGGCTCGTTAAAATTACATCGAAGGACGTTATCATTGTGTCTTATTAATTGCATTTGCATCCCTACATCTTTGGCCTAATGTCAGATCCATGTTTCTCTTAAATGAACCATCTGAAGCATGTCTTATACGCAAGCCTTGTAGCACTTTGCCTCTGTGTCATGACACCTTGACCCATGGGTGATTTTTCCCGAGTGTCCTTTTCCTACATATGTCCCCTTGCTCTGATCAATAATTTTTTCCTTGCACTTGGAACTAGTATGTTTGCGACACTCGTTCCTCCTTTGTAACATAACATTCTTTTATTCTTTTTCAAGCTTCCCAAAATTATTGAAAAAGACAAAAAAATCAAATATACCCCAAAAAGAGGAAGGGGAAAGTATTTTCTTTTGTTGACAGCACAATGAGTCTCCCTTGGACAAAGCACATCCTTCCTCTTGTTCGTCAATCTCAAGGATTCAATATGACCTTATGAAGTTGTTCTCACTACATAGAGACGTGTCCTCCTCCATTTGGTTATCCTTCCAAACATATGGAGAGTTCGCATTGCCTCCTGCATCGTGAACTTATGTCAATTCCATGTTGCATGTGTCTCATCTTTTGTCGTGTTTTTGTCCAAGGGAATTTTTACTAAACTTGAGTCGTCCCTTCTGCAGTTTGTCTCTTATCCTCATGCCCAACCACCCCAAAATTCCAATAAGTCCTTGCTCAAAATAAATGAAGTTCTCTGCCTAATCATCAAGATCCTCTTGTATGTTCTTGACGAGCCATCAAAGACCTCTGGGTAGTGAAGGCATACACTAATATTACACTCCTACCCAAGTTTTGAAGATTTTAAAGTTGTTTCTCGATCTCTGAAGACCTCATCTCCAGACATCAGGTTCCATTGGCTTCTTGAATATGGATACTATACATGTATATATTTTGATTTTGAGATGTAGATCCATTGTGTACTTCTCGTGGCTATGCTTTATATAGTTATATAGCATGGATCTACAATGTATTTGATTGAAAACCATGATTTTATTTCATCCTGAGCATGGGTATGCTCGCCTCGGTGAGACAAATTGTTATTTTGTAGATGACACGTCCTAAACTTTGGTCCCTGGGCTCACTCGCTTCATACATTGGTGAATATTTGTAATGTATTTTAGCCATCATATTCTCTTCTAACCTCACACATTAAGGGGCATCTATTATAACCCTAAATTGCACCAAACATGCATATCCGACATCAGGCCATCTTACTTGTTATCTTTGCCAAGACATCACTGAACAACTCTTCTAAAAAACCATTGTTTTGAAGGTGTACACGCCCTACACCACTACTTCCCATGTACACATGCTTGATGCACCACTATAGCCCACATACACTCACAAAAAGCATGAAAAATGAAAAGTGAAAAGGGATATGGGTTTTCGGGCCGTTACCTAACCATTTGACCGCCCATATCCAGTCACCCCAACCGTTACTATCTATTTTGGCCTACAAAAGAAGGTTTTGGGGCCCCATTCCAAAGAGAAGCACGAGAGCATAGAAACTCTGACCATTTCAGTATTCCCCCTTTGCCCCAATATTTTTCAACCACATTGTGAGTTTGAGCCAGAATTCCTTGTTCCTCCATTGCAAACCCTTGCCATTTCCCTAGAGAGAACTGAAGAGGAGAAGAATACGTGGAAGCAGTTGGTGCATGGTGAAGAGGAGCCCAGGATCATGTTCGAGGAGCAGTTGTCGGTCTCATATTGTAAATGAATTTTGTGAGATTAATATAAAGAAATACTTTTTTCGTCTCGCCAAATGATGTATTGAATCTTTATGATTTGTTTACATTTTTTGTTATGATGTCTAACCCACTAATCCTTATATAGAATGCATGCTTGTAGTTTCTTGTTTGTCTTTTGCTGAATGCAGGTTGTCCTTGGGAGTCGATTTGCAGTCGAGAAACAACTAAGAGCAAAGGGATCAACACCAAACATGGAGTTTAAGGTATGCCTACCAGATCCCTATACTTTGTATTTTATGTATGATTGTGGGGTAATGACGGGATAGTTGTTAAAAAGTAGGAGACTTTAGACGGTTAGCTCTACCTGCACTTTAGAACCCTATTGTAGTCTGTAGAGGGGGTTTCCCGCTATAGCAGGTGTGAATATGAGGAAGGGAGGAAAGGAACCGTACAAGGAATCCAAAATATTGTCTTAGTGAGACAAATATCAACTCTTAAAGTGAAGAAATATTGCAGAAGAGGATGCCCTTTGTATGAAATACAAGTGTTGAACTTTATTGAGGAAAATAAACCAAGCCTAGGGGACCATCCTATATTAATAGAGTATAAATATGTGTTTCCAGAAGAGGTACTAGGTCTACCTCCAAGGAGAGATATTGATTTTTTAATAGAACTTGTACCCAGATCAATGCCAATTTTTAGATCACCCTATAGAATGAGTACACCGGAGCTAGTTGAGCTCAAACTACAACTAAAGGAGATGTCGGAAAAGAGTTACATCCAACTTAGTGTGTCTCCTTGGGGAGCACCGACGTTGTTTGTGAAGAAGAAGGATGGCACCCTCAAGTTTTGCATAGGACATAGACAACTAAACAATATGACCATTAAGAATAAGTATCCTTTGCCAAGAATTGATGACCTATTTGACTAGCTAAGGGGTGCTACCATATTTTCCAAGATTGACTTAAGGTCTTGATATCATCAAGTCTGAATTAAGGATGAAGAAATACTTAAAAAAACCTTTAGGACAAGGTATGGACACTATGAATATATGGTAGTTCCATTTTGTCTTACCAATGCACCAACCACCTTTATGTGCCTGGAGAATAATGTACTTAGTAAGTTCTTGGAAATATTTGTGTTGGTATTCGTAGATGAAATTATGATCTATTATAAAAGTAGAGAAGATCATGAAGAGAACCTCAAGTCAATGTTGTAAGTGTGATTTCTTTTCTAAAAGGGTTAATTACTTAGGCCATGTCATCACTAAGGAAGGAGTGGTAGTCAACCCTCACAAGATCAAATCCATCATGGACTAGCCTACACCAAAGGATGTCTTTCATATCATATCCTTTATGGGCCTAGTAGGGTACTATAGGAGGTTCATAAAGGGGTTTTCCAGGATTGGTTGTCTAATCACCTACCTACAGAAAAAGGGAGTCAAATTCATTTGGACAATAGAGTGTGAGGAGAATTTTTACCAACTAAAACACCTTTTAACCAATGCACCAATGCTGAAAATTGTAGACACAAATAAGGACTTCTCAGACTGTATAGATTCCAAAAAAGGACTCGAAGGAGTCCTCGTGAAAGAAGGGCATGTTCTTGTGTTGGTTTTTTCACATGGGTGAGAAAAAAAAATACAGAGAGTTGTGAGTTGATTATATAACCAAATACACATGAAATAAGGAAATAAAAATAAAAGAAAAAGGAAACAAAGTTTAGAAAAACTTGCAACAACTAGAACCATGAAAAAGGAAAATGACAATCATATAGCTACCAATGGATCAATATATTGATAGGATAGCACCGCAGAGAAAGGTAGGGACTTATGAATACCCTCTTCCTCCTTGGGAGGGCTCTTGATTTCCCTAATAGAAATATATTCTCTTCATACAATGGCAAGTAACAATGGTGAAGAAATACAATGTCAATCCTCTCAAACGGCGAGTGGAATGGCCCTTGCTATAGTGCTTGAATGATTCAAAGAGAAATGAGGATTCTCCAAGAAGAATTCTTCCATCATAACAACACCTTGAACTTCTTATTTTTATAGCACACCCATGGCACATATTTATAGTGTCCATTCATGGAAATATATAATTGGCTCATAATGTGAACAAGGGGCCTTTTAGGGAAGTTCTATCCCTTGACTAGCCTCCAAGATAGATTTCGCTCAAATTTGAGTGTCAAATCGTGTTGGGGGTCGGACTAGAAGTGGTTGAGAGGCCGACAAGATTCATAAATGCACCGTTCATGAGAAGTGCATAGGTTTTCTCATAGACATTCATGCATCCTATGCACTCTATGCAGAATGCACAATTAGGGCTGTGTTGGCCCGCGCATTCTGCGCACAGTGCGCACGCTTCCTCTGGGGAATTTGCATGCTTTGATTTATGAACATAGTATATAGTTTTACTCCTTTTTGATGGATTTTAATGTTGTAGGTGTACTAGTTGCTGCTGGAATTGATGTCTTTATTCAACTATTGTTTGTAATGTTGCAGATGATTTTTTGGTGATAACAAATGCCCCCTGATTTGTGAGGTTAGGAGCATACGTATAGCCGAAATATATCAATGTTTATTTTTCTGATGGTGCCATTGTGTGGAAGAGAGAAGAGAGTAATTTCAAGAGTGATCCATCGAAGGGAGAGGGAAAACTATGGGAACCAAACCTTTCTTAAGGAATAAAAAATAAAATCCATATACAAATGAGCCGAGAATGCCCCATGTGC
>ML814604.1:0-93129 GCA_009831015.1 Picea engelmannii
CAGAGGGGGTACCCCCCCTCTGCACTCCCCCGCGTGGAAGAGTGTACATACTTCTGGGGTGTAAATACTTCATGGGGTATAAACACGGCTGAAAGCAAGGACCTCTGAATCAGGAAGATAATCAGGCTCCACAACCAACATTGGTGTGTGTCCAGATCACTCTAGACCACCACTATGGCGACTTGGTTCACCTCAAGTCGAACTCATTGAGTTATACATAGTATATCATGTGTAAATTATTCATTATTCACAATGGTTAATGAGAATTATTTCCATTCTTTCTCTCCTTCTTCTTCTTTTTCCAATTCTCTCTGCCACTGTGTGTATCATTGTTTAGCTAGATCCATTATGTGTAGGTTCAACACATTTATAGACCTTAGGTCACACCATATAGTATACTAAGTCTAAAACCTAGTGTTCTATCCTAAATTATAATATATATCATGTTCATTAGGCCATGAGCTAGACAACAAAGCCAAGCCACAAATTAAAGTCACATATTGGCACACCAAACCAGTCACCAAGTGTCAAGCTCCATTTCATATAATCCATTGAAATTTAAGCCTGAAGTCCAGTGCCCACTCCAACACTCCAAGTTCCATCTAACCCACAAACTTAAGTAAAAAATTGACACATCAGTTAAACACAAGCCATCAAAACGCAATTGTCAGCTCCCATCCATAATCCATTATTTTCATTAGTTGACAGGTGCCCGAAATTTCACAGATGGTGTTTTGAAATTCGATTGCTTGTATATTTTAAGGTATATCATGCTACACGATTTTATAGGTGTCTTGTGATTGAGAATAGTTCATTTTTGGAGCGGGACACAAACAAAATCCAAAAACAGGTGAAGATGGGCGCTATTTCAATAAAGAAATTGATCTGATCATCATTAAAATAACAACGGAAAAACTCAAATCACCAAAGGAGAATTGAAGAAATTCATGGAAAACTGAAACAGGGTCGGATCACTGTTGGTTTATCTAGAATTGTTGCCTAAATTGAAATTAATATCATGAATTCAGGTTTTGAATCAATGGCACAGCGGGTAGATCTGGAGTAGGGAATGATACAGCAGGAGGGTTTTTCAGTATCTTAATTTTTGTTTGTCTGGCAGATTACTTGCAATTTCAGTGTGGATATTTTGATCAGGCATGTATAGCCTTCCATCATTGTGTTGTTGGAAAAATCAGTGGATATCATGGAGGCCATATCAAGAGCAAAGACTTCTCATTGATGACTAGAAGAATTTTCGTAGAGAAACCCCAAACATGGACATATTAGTTGGTCTTGAAGTTGTATCTTCGTTTACTTTTAGCACTATAGCAGTTTTGATGTCATCATTGGATTGAACAGTTTCTTTTAGAAACAGTATGAAAGATTTCCAAAGGTTTTCAAGAGATTTTATAAGTGTTATTAAGCTCAGGAAATCCTTTGAACAGTCATTGCTCGATAGACAAAGGAACACCAAGGTTTTCTTTCATTCAGAGAAAGGTGTCCTCTTTAGGGTTTCTTGCTTATCATTTTTTGTGAAGAATCAGTTGTAACAAGTTTTCAGTGATCTTATAAAAGAAAAACCTTTGCAAGTGGTCCAATCTAGTAGATCAATACGTAGGTAGTCTAAGAGAACAGTTTCCCCATTGGGAAAAGAGGTAACTCAGGTCATTATACACCTTAAGAAGTTCCTCTCAAAGCCTATGCAGATTGAAGGTAAAGATGAGCACAGGGAAGAAATAAGGCGAGATTTGTCAAGTTTTGCAAATAAATGCTATGAAACAAACACAAAGGTGTCAGATAAAATATGGTTTGTACTCTGTATTTCCCTTTGAGGTTATATCTATGCAAGTTCTTCAAATCGCTCGATTCATATTTTCAAATACAGAAGAATGAAGAAATTCCATAACCAAGCACAAATTGGAATATGAACAGAGTCTTAATTTGAATCTCAATGAACTTATCATGGAGGAGATCGCATTACGACTATTTTTCTCAAATGATAAGGTAGGAGGTCATCAAATCGAGAGAGATCTTCAATTCATATGTGGGATTGGATGTCGAGAGAGCAACTATATTTTATAGGAAAGGAAACTCTCATTCAACTATAAGGTAGAAGTAAATGATTTCAAGAAAGGTTACATGTATAGAGTGAAAATCTACTCAGAGAGTACCCCAACAAGGAGGAGCAACATTGGAAAATATATCTGAATGTAGTGAAGAATCATTTTCCTGACGGTCATCTGTTTCATTGGAGTAGGACAAATGCATTAATGGATAGATATTCTGCTCCTATATGATGTGTATAAATACCTCGCCAATGGCTATAAACATGTTGAAAGTAGCTTACTTAATAATGGAAATGATAAACAACAGGATACAGTCTTGAGGTGGACATAAATGATAAGGCCCAGAGAAAACACATAAGACCAACAAGTATTTGATGCTTCAAAGAACCAAATCTATTAACCATCCATGTTTGGAAGACCCTATTCAGGCTACACAAGCCTCAGAAGAACAGACTTAAAGCTTTGAAGCTAAGACAAAAAGGAATTTTTGCAGTTTTGTCAATTTTTCACTAAGACAGAACTTTCGGTGGCTTAGGCGAACATTTCGACTGTTCATTAGCCACCGAAAGTGGAGCTTTCGGTGGTTAAGATGCTCGGATTTCACCTCTCTTAACCACCGAAAGCACTGACAAGGAAACAAGACACTATTTTTGCACAGATCAAATTTGTATTCATCCAAATGCTACGAGGGATGTTTCTTATGCAATATATAGATTAAAAGCATCCATATTAAGGTATGTTCCAGATTTAAAGGTGCCAACAAGAAGGAGAAGAGTGAATTTGCCACCTAATTTTGGAAAAAAACTGTCTTTTTGACCAAAGTGACAAATTCCAATTAGCTATCAGCCTATGGAGATCTACTACAGTTGTTGAAGACTTTAAATTCCAGCAAGTCTATTAGGATAAGATATTGACCAAGTAAATAGGATATTTTACTATTTTCTTGAATCTGTTTTGAATGTCTATTTTGAGTAAATTTGATCCAGTGTTCCAGTAGCTGGAAACTGTTTATAAAGGCTATAAATCCAAGAACATTTGATGAACAATGTTTCGACTTTGAGTTATTCTATGTTGCTACTGTAATAGAAACTTTTTCTTAATATATGAAACTTGCAAGCTTCTTTCATTGGTGTTATCAAACCTCTTATTTCTTATCTGTTTTTACTTATGAGTTGAATGCAATTCTCTGTCTATGCTTATTTAATCCATAGGTGACTGTCATATCACCATCTGATTGTTAAGCAAAGGATCATAAGTGGTTATGCTAGTTTCTAGACCCATCATGCTTATTGTTTTATATATGTGTGATCTGGTTAAGTGATTAGTTTATGTTCTATTTGATACACAACCTTTCTAATTGCACCTCTTGAGATCCTTGTATTATTTGATATCCCTAGACAGTCTTGAATAAACAGTCCAGTTAGTTAGATATTCATCTTGATCCAACCCCACACTCATTATTGAGTGAATCATTACAAGAACAGTTAAGTTACCAGGCATCTTTGAGATACAACCTAGGAGAATTTCCTAGAGTGATAACACCTCCAACTGCATTTGTAATTCTCTTAACTCTGGTGTACTCATTCGGTAAGGTGTTTTTGACACCGAAGCAACTCCCGACACTAAATCAATAGATAAATCTATCTCCCTTTTTGGCAGCAACCTTGGTATTTCTTAGAATAAATCCTTGAATTCTTGTAGTACTAAGAAATATTCAAGGTTGGGCCCCTTTGCCTTTTTTGTATCCTCCACATGGGATGCATACAATTGACATCCTTTTCTAAAACATCTCTTCAACTATAAGGCTAAAATATCCCATATAGAGATGGATCTTGGAACTCCTTTCACAGTGCTATGTTTTCCATATCCATCAAGGCTTGTAAATGTCTTGCTATGAAAATCTAGGATAGCATTATGCTTGTCCGACCAATCCATTCCAATTAGAATATCATAAGACCCCAATGGTATGATATTTATATCGGCACTAGTAGTCACACCATTAAGACTAATGGAACAACCTATGAGCATATCATGTATTCTCCTTTTGGTTCCAGTGGCTAGCTGAACCAAACTTCATTTCCCAAACTTACTTTTCTCCAAATGTAATCTATCAACTATTTTAGGATCAATGTAACAATGATTTGCTCCTGAATCAATTAAAATAGCAACAGGCTGATTTATGATCTTACCTTCCACCTCGATCATGTTGGATTGGTATTTTTCTTGTCAATCATCTAAGGCTGCATAAATTATTCCCATGTCTTTGACTACTGTAGCCTCTTGGATGTTGTGCATGGTCTTCACCTTGTCCTTTCTATGTGGGCAATCCTTGTACAGGTGATCTTCTTTGCATCCCCAACATTGGATTGGTGGTCTTCCCCTTTTTCCCAAGGAGTCTTCTTTCTTGAATTCATCCTTGGAATACTGATCTTGATGATTTTTATTAGGCTCATTTCTATTGAAAGGAGGTTTGAATCCCTTCTTCATCTGATTAGACTTCTCCTTATTCTTATCCTTCCAAGACTTCTACATGGATTCTCTACCCTGGACTTGCTCATACAGGTACTTATCTTTCCTAATGGCCTCAGTCAAGGTCTTGGGCTCATCATACCAAATATTTCTTTATAAAAGGCTATCAACCCACTCAAAAACCTTTGTATTTTCACCTTGTCATCATTTATGAACCTAACATACTTTAACAATCGCAAGAACTTATTCTCATATTCTGCCATAGTCATGCTTCCCAACCTGAGTTCAAAGAAATCCTGCATTTTCTTGTCATAGAAATTCTCTGAGAGGTACTCCTTCTAGAAATACTTTTTGAACTACTTCCAAGTGATCCTATTCTCATTAATATGTTGAACTTGCTTCAGTTGATCCCACCACATAGAATATTTCCCATGTAAATGGTAGGTGGAAATTCTTGCTTCTAGGTTTGATGAATAGTTATGCAATTGGAAATATCTTCTGAGTCCAAGAAACCATGCTTCAACATCATCTTCCCTTTATCTTTCACCATCAAAGTATGGTGGCCTAATATTCCTCATCTCTCTTTGCAAACTGTCCAATTCATACCTTCTTCTTTGGTGCTTAACGGAAGACACCTCTGGACTACTTATAGTGTCTTCATATGCATAAGACCTTCTTGTTGAGTAAGGAGGTGATTGATGTCTATGAGCTCATTTGGCACTCCTAGAATAACTGGATCTTCCACGATCATCTCTTATTTCATGATACATGCCTTCTTCCTCTTTCTTTGATCCATTCTTTGTTTGTATCTACAACTAATTTAATCTCTACAGCACTCGAGCATTTATCTGAATTTTCTCTATCGTCAGCCTCTCATTGTCTTCCTTGTAGCTCTGTACTTCTATTTTCATTCTTCTCACAGTTTATATCAATGTTTCTTGCTCCCCTCGGCCCTTATGTCTGTTGGATTATATCTCTGCATTACCAACTCTAATATTCCGACCTTCGTCCTCTTTATCATGGATGGAGGCTCCCTCACCTTATTCCATATCTTGAATACGCATTATGAGCTAATATGTTTAAACCCCTTAATTTTGCAAAATGTGCAAGTGACCAATTTTTCAAAGTTAATCATATGATGAACAAAATTTTCCAAACAATGTCATAGGTCCTTTCAATTCATGAAGAATATATATATATATATATATATATATATATATATATATATCAGTCTACATCATATAACACTTCCATGTTATCCTTAGGCCGATACAGGATTCAATTATGCACGGGCACCTCCTTTGAACCCCTTCCCTAGGTGACCACATCTCGAAACCGTAGGCTTATCCCTTCCTTAGCAATTTCTTGTCTTTGAAAACAAAAATTCGTCCACTAGCCCCCTTTTACTTTGACCGAAGTCTCATAGGACCAAGGGCCATGAAAAATTTCTTAGAGGAAGGTGCTTATCCGGTGCTTCAGGACATCGAGGCTCCGGGTCTTCAGGCTTCGAGTGTTTCACCTTCATCACACTTCATATTTCCCGAATTTCAAACTGGAGAATCTCGTGAACGGATCCTTCTTCGAAGCTTCGAGGCTCTGGTACTTCAGGCTTCGGAGGTTTTTTTTTTTTACCACTAGTTCACCCCTTGATTTCCCTAACTTCAAACTGGCAAAGTTCTCTCGATTTTCACACTTCAGAGGTTCTGAAAAAAACATACTCCCTTATCCCCAGGTGTCGAATATCTAAAATTCTGGAGTTGCATCAGCAACTACACACCAGGGGTAATACATGGAAAAATTACGGAGATGACACATGGTCCATTCTACGAGTGACACATGTCAAATCATAATTTTCACAAAAGGTCTATGAATATCACAAAAAAGGGTGACACATGGCATGCATGATGTGGTTCCATGTCACCCTCAGTGACGTCAGCATGTCATGTCACTCTGGCGCTCCGTGACTTCGGCTACTTTGGGATTCAAAATTTTCTTCTACCATACACCTCAAAACTCTTGAACACCAAACTGGTGGACTCTCGGTCTGTCGCTCTCTGGAGTTTCGGGACTTCAGGATTCGTGGGACTTCACCACATAACATTACAAATCTCCCGAACCAACAAACTTTCGAACTGTACTTCTCTGGATTTTCGGGACTCCGACACTTTCGGGCTTCGGGCTTCGAAGGATTTTTCAACTCCATCCAACAATTCCTACGAACGTCAAACTTCTGAACAATCGCTAATCTATGGACATGTGTCCCCTAATCAGGAATGGTCCAGATTGACTCCGGACTTCGATACTTTGGAGAAAAATTCTCCAAGTGTCATAAGGACTAGAACTATCGAATGTTGAATACTTGATAATCTATAGACATGTGTCCCAGACAATGGAAGGTCATGATTTTCTCTGGAGTTCGAGACTTTGTGAGATTTTCTTCCTGGAAACTTAAGGACTCACTTCTCTCGGAGTGTCGAACCTCCGAACTGTCATGAGATCTATGACTCACACTCGCTCGCGCATAGATCTGACGGCTAGGAGTTGATCTTCTCCACTATGCCTCACCTCTTGATCTATGTCTGATCCAATGGCCCAGATCTGTCCTTTGAGAAATCCAACGGTCAAGTACTCCTTCTAGTGATCTATGATATAGATTCACTTTAGGACTTTGGAGATTCGGGGCTTTTACCTCCTTTTCATCAAATACTTAACATTTACCGAAGCAACAAAGTCCGAAAGGACTCTAGTGCTTAACAACCTCATACCTTCTCTAGATACGATGGTTGTGAAGGATTTGTCTTCTCCTCAATAGATCTAATGGTCCAAATCTAAACTTGATCCCACAGTGGTGATTGTTCCCAAATTCGAAAGGGATAGACATGATCCTTCAATCCCTTACTAAGGATCTCTAATGCTCTGGATTTTGCGCAATCTCTACAATTCCATTCCTCCTAAGCTTCACGACTTCAAGGTCCTAACTCGATCTCAACCATGAGATATTGTCTAAAAGATCTGTCCCATTCCAGCTAGGTGTCTCAACCTGTAGCTTTGATACCAATATCTAACGTACCCAGTCACCCACAGGATAGGTTACACCAATTAAACAGGCTACAACACACCCAACCACTAGCAAGAGGGGCACATTGTAGCAGAAAATATCCAGTTCTCTCAATATATCTTGAATTCTAACAACATTTAATCCGAAAATAAGCATGAAAGAACCACATGCATTGATCAAGATTGATGCTAAACATAAAATAAATGAATCATACAACATTCACAGCAATAACCAGCAAGCATGCATACTCTAAATATTGAATTCTATGACAAATAAATACACGGCGAAATAAATAATACTATAACAGAGAGCACTTGTATTTAATAAGAGAAACCACCGACTGGTTGCAGACCAAGGACATTCCACCCAACCATAGAAATTGTTGTCTCAAGTCTCAATAGCAATTTCACCCCTGATCCAGGGCTATGAATCCACAAGGACGGTTCCAGAGTGTTACTCGGCTTCCCAAACTACTTAGCACTCAATCTCTCACAGGCTTCCCAGTTCCCACATCAATCCAAGTACCCATCTCTCTTCTACCTAGTCTACACCACCCAAGAGAATGGACCCTCTCTCTACGCTGCCACGCAGTCCCTCACGTTGTCCTTCTCCTTCCAGGGCTCCAGTGCAGCTAGTCCAGAATCTCCATGCTGGGACTCTCAAGACTCGCAGCTGTGAGAAAAGTTGGACACAGGCCAAAGCATCTCATACATGCAAGCCTCAAATCAAGGTTGGATTACACCAAATATCTATAGCCAATAATACAATGGCTTATCTTCATCATTTCACCTTCCTTTCCCAAGCCAAGACACGAATGCATAAATATGAGTGGGTGAAAGAATGAATGGAGTGAAATCTCCATAAGAGGGGTGAATAATGAGCAAGTGAGTGAGTGAAAAATGAGTGAAACGACCAGCAATAGAACAAGAATGAGAATGGGAGTTAGAGAGAGAGTGAACCCCCCAACATACCAGGGATGGGTTTGTGTAATTCTTGGGAATCAATAACCTCGTGGCCTTCCCCCAAGAAGCTCAAGTAATTTATTTCCCCCATTAAAAAAATGGGTAATTAAAAAAATGAAATAAACACTTAGCCCCTCAATCCCCCTCTCTTGTGGAATCATAACCCCCTATAACTTTATTCCTTGTCTCTTTAGTAGCTAGCGATGTATTTATTATTAATAATTATCAAAACATTACAATTCTTAGGAACACTAGTCTCTTTTAATTGTTTGGGCACTTTAGGCCTCTCAGCACTTAACAAATACATTATTTAATATGGGGCTCAAAACCCGGGGTGTTACATTATTTAATATTTTATTTTCCACTAATGTCTCATGAGAGGCCATCATTAGCTTGGACTCACCCATATACTGGTTCTCACTAAGTACTCATTTATGACAACTACCAAGCCAACCTACTTTTATTTATACATGTGACCCCTTATTTTGGATACAATGTCATAATATACCCCCATTAAGGTCATAAAAAAGTACCCCTCTTCAAATAGCTCTACTTGTATTTAAGGAATGAAATAAGATGAAACCAAGTAATAGGACTTTCTCATGTTTTTTTCTCATTTTGTCCCACTCTTGACTATCTATCCAGCCATATGAGACGTGTATTTGTGTCAATCCTTAATAGTTTGATGTTTCATAGTTTATTTTTCTTTATTTCAAGAATTGTTGTAAATTTATCAATTTGATGTAGTTATTTTATTTGATAATATATCATCACATAATCATTCCTCAACTTTTCATTTTATAGTTGTAATATATTATAGATTTTATAGTTGTATTAATTATAGATTTTCTTGATAATGAGGATGTATATGTGGTTCTCTTTTTTGTGATTCCAATTCACCTTTGACAAGCATTGCATCTCTCTTTCCTATTAGTAGAGTAAAATATTTTAATTTTTATGCTTAGTCTAAGATTGAATGTGTTTGAGAGAGACTATCATTAAATATTTTCATCAAGTTTTCTAATTTGGATTTTACATCCTCTAGATTGATCTAAACTACATTAAGTATGTTTTGATGGACTTATTGTACCTTCTCTTCCTTCTCTTTTTGAAGTTAAAGATTTATGTTATACATTAATTTATTTTGTCCTTCTTAAATTCCTATGTGCATTTCTTATTTTTACCTCATCAATATTTTGGGCTTATTCCACCTCCTTATAGATTTTATCTTCTAATATCCATGTCATCTCTTAGTCTATGAGATTTGATTTTGTCTCATTGAGATGCCTTTTTTTAATATTAACATCCCTAAGATGGGTTTAATATGATTATGCAATGTTTTTATTTATTTGTCTTTCCTTGTTATTTCTTCCTTTGATTCAATCTAGTAACTCTTCAATTTACTTGTCTTTCTTTCTTGAAATTTCATACATTTTTAATAAAATACAAACCAAGGGCTTGCAGCTTGGTCACTGAAGTGGATATGGTAGTCCACTTCATGAGAACATCATGAATACATAACATAATTCCATATTTCCATAATAAATAATATTTTATTTACTATCCATTTCACATATTTTCTTGACATCATATGAAATATAATACGTGTATATAAATACATGTGGGGAATGATAAGTCATGTCCTTGGAAAAAACCATGAATTATCATAGAAAAAAGGTCATGACTTATGATAGAATTATCATTTACATTATAATTCCTATTTGCATAATAAAAAACCTATAACATATTATTACATGATAAGAAATGTAATATACTTTAGGTGTATTACAAGTCTTCCCCCCTTAAAAATGTTTTTTCCTCAAAGCATAGGGAATGAGAATTATTTTGGTAGAATTACATTCTTTTATAACTGCATGGGGATTAGTGCATCACAAGACTTGGAAGACCGTGTGGGAATTAGTGCATCACTGACTTGGGAGACATCATCGCTCGGTTGTCAAATGCATTCCTTGCATCATCATCACATGGATGAGGATGTGTTATTGTTTCCCCTTACCATTGTCACTTTTCAAGACAAAATTGGGAATATCGCTTGCATTGATATATGTAATGTATATTTTCATTTCTTGTTTCAAATCGGTGTACCTCAATGACTTTGAATGCCTAAAGTCGCTCATGAATTAAGTAAAATCGAACTCATGACCTGGTTGCATGGCCACCCTCGTGTTATATCGTAGTCCCACATAGAAGTAACACCAATGGTCACAACATTAAGAATGTAAAGGAACCATGAAATATTGAGGCTGAAGATGAGAAAGAAACTTCAAAAAAAAATTTAGCTCAATCTTCACGATAAGATCCCTAAGTCTAGATTCAATCCTGATCTAAATCGGAGTCGAGAAGAACAATTGGCTATTGGCACAGGACTCAAAGATGAACAACATAGGTATTATTAAGGCTATATTCAATGAAGTTGATCGACTTGTTGACGCGAAGGGCCCCATGTCATCATGATTGATGTCCAATTTTGTATGTAATGTATGTAGAGTCAGGCAGTATATAGTTGTATGAAAAGGAAGAAACTCATGTGGGATAAAAGACAAATAAATAAATAAACAGTGGAGAGACGGAATAGAGAGAAGTTGAAGCATTGTGGATGCCTGACCTTCCAGTTATCCTCTTAGTTGACTCAACATTCTATATAATGTATCCCCAGAATGAGAAAGGGGTTCTTTGGTTCTGATTGATGTACAGAGGCTACCCAGATTTTACTGAGGAGCATAGACATGCACTAGAGAGCCTGTAACTTTCCCATTATTGAATAAATAAGAGCCTAGATGAAGCCAAAACAATGTTGTTTTTCCCATTTGGGTTTCCAGGGTAAAAATTTGAGTCTGTGTGTGATGATTGTCATGGTTTATGTTTTCTTAGGAATGGTTAATATATGCATTGTATTTAATGGTCGTCTATGTATATTCTGGAGATGAGGAATTCATGTTGTTATTGTATGAATTTGTTTTATATTAATTTGGTTCTCAATGGGTTAATACACTAGAATAATGTCTCTTTAATTATAGTCGTGCAATGAATTCCAAGGTTGGAAATCAACGGCCCTCCTTCCAAATTCGTTGCTATTCATTTGGTATTTTCTAATCTTGTTTTAAATCATTGAACTCATAACCGATCATTAAACTTCTGAAATGTTCTTGATTGTTGATGAACATTAAAACCGACTACCCTACGTATTTATGCACCGTGGGATACAAAATGTTTATGACATTAATGGTGAGTAAATTCACCTCAGAAATTCCTCCCAGTTACTGGTCATTACAAAGTCGACTTGGTTTCTCTTTCAGACAAATTTCCTTCCCCAATCAACTAGTAGACATCTCTTGGTCGACTCAAATCAGAAGTAATCTGACTTGGGAAAACTTCGACTCGACCCGACTTGCCTTGACTCGACTAACTTACTTCAACTCAACCCAACTTGCCTCGACTTGATTGACTTACTTTGACTCGACTAACTTTATTCAACTCAACCTGACTTCCTTTGACTTGCATTTTTTGAATCGATGTAAGTCATTACTTCTTTCCGACTCAACTTGGAACTTTATTGGACTTCGACCAAGTTTTGAGGAAAAATTGGTCGGGTTTGGACCACCTTTTGGACTCCGATGCGACAGTCGAAGATGGAGCACCATGGCAGAGCTGATATCGCAGATCTCACTTGTGTTGCGGGTTGTGTGGACCCAACAAGGGGTTATTTAGGGTTTTTCAATGGGTTATGGGATGTTGTCCCATGGGTTTACCCTTGTTTAGGCCTTTTTGTAAGGAATTGTAAAAGTATAAATAGATAAGAATGTATGATAGGAAGAGAGACTTAGAGAATGAAGTCTAAGTGCTAAGTGAAAAAAGTTATGAGTGCTTTGTGCAATAGAATGTGTATGTAAGGCTATGTTCTTGATAGAGGAGTTGGATCTGTGCCTTGACCTAATTTCGGGAAGGAGGATCTGGTTCTCAGTGCGCAGATCTCTTGTCCTTCGTGAAGCTTGACTATGTGGCTTGGTGCACAGGAGAAACTGAATGTAGAAGATTGAATATTAATAAAGAAGACGAAGCAATTGGTGGGTGTAGCCCCACACTGGGGTGAACCACATATATCTTTTGTCTTTGGTTGGCTTTGTGTTGTGTTGTTTATGCTATGAATATGCTCAATGCTTTTCTTATTATGTTTGTTCGATAGATCTGTTGATGCTTAGTGCTTTACTTAAGATGAATGAATGTTAGATCTAACTTTGTGTTGTGTGCTAGTGGTTGAAGTGCTTACTCTTTGTTGTGATTACACTGATCCATATTAGGGATTGTTCCGCATTTTTAATAAAATCTAATGAACTAATGCATATCACCTTTTAAGTATGGCTATAATAATCTGTGAAGTGTTATAATCACATATATGTGTCCCAACTTGGTTACAGACACCTGATTCATGTAACCCGCCTTGCTTCTACCTCGGGTGATACTTTGTCTACTTCGTAGGTGTTGTCGAAAGGACCAATAGTTAGGTTTTTGTTAGTGCATTGTTAATCATTGAACCCTGGGTCTGCCCCTGTGCCAACAAATGGTTTTGTTGCCGAGACCTGAAACTATGAATGTTGGGAACTAAAGTCAATAAAAAGAGAAGCTATGTGCATATATCTGTTTTTGTAGTGCACAATATTATACTTGACTTGTGAAGCTCTGAGCTAAGAGATAAATCTGATCTGAAGAAAAGAGGTAAGATCTTAAAAGAGGCTTTGTTCTTTGATAAGAGTAAGATAAGTGAAAAAAAATTGTTTCAAAAGCATTAATTTAAGTATGTCTAGTAGATTATTTCATAGTCTTAAAGCTAGGGTGCAGTTGGAAGAAAGAGTTGATCTAAGTAAATCTAATATAAATGAAGAAATATATGTTTTTCCTATGCATAGAAAGAGTTTTTGGATTAATAAGTGGATACAGGAACCTAGAAAGAATTGTTGCAGATTGTGGGTCCAGCACTGTGATCCTAGTGCACAGTATAGGACAATTTGGGGAGCATACATGAAAAAGACAGGATTGACACTATGTTATAACTGCAGAAGACTGGGACATCTTGCTAAGGAATTCCCTGGTACAGGTCCTAGTTGTAAAATTGTTGGTCATGAGGTTGAGGATTGTCCAAGGATGATTGCTAAAGTCGAACAAATGAACATGAGACAAGAAAACTATGAAGAAATTCAAGAGACTAAGAGCATGTTAGATAATCACAAAGAGAAAGAATCAGATAAATCTCAGACTATGTTATTACAATTGAAAGAAATAATGAATGAGCACAAAGATGTCAGTTTACCAGAGATCCTGAAAGTAAAACAATGCATAAGCACAAGAATAGAAGACTTCGGCATAGACTCTGTCTTGGGTTAGGAAACATGAGTTAATATTATGACATAAGACACTTGGGAACTTTTGGGAAAGCCTGCTGTGATACCTTCATTGGGAAGGATAGGCTTGTTCAAGGGAAATATGATAACCTTATGTGGAAGAGTTACTAATGTACCTATTACTATTCATGGAACATCGACTGAAGAGGAATTTGAAGTCATTAAGTTTTTTGAGAATAACACCCTTTTCCATATTTTGTTAGGAAAGACTTGGATTGAGAAGGATCCGATCAGAAGGAAATCAGAGGAAGAAGCTACAGAAAAGAAAAGGCAAGAACTAAGGGATTTCATAGCTAGAAAAATCGATCGACTAATAGAATAACAAGAGGATAAGTTGAAGCAATAGAAGGCAAGAGAATTAGTTGTCAAGATAGAAAGAACACAAGAAGGTTTGAAAGACCTATCCATGCAAGAAAAAAGAATACCCACCCAGGAATTAATAAGAGAATGGATATTAACTCTGAACCCTTTGAGAGCACATCAGTAGTGTGAAGCCATTACTCTAGGAGAGGATAAGAATAAGAATGGAAAGAGGAACTCAAAAATAGTTAGACAAACTCGGATCACAGGAAAGAAGGAAAGGAAGCTCAATAAAAATAAAGCTAAGTTGGAAAATCTACAAGAGGAGAATAGATGGAAGACTTCACTAACTGGAACCTCGCAGGAGGTAGGTTTAGAGGATTCGAACCTCATCAGAACAGCAGGACCGTGCAGAATGGGACTTTCTCACTAAGACTGGATTGTTCCAGACTTTCAGAACAGTTTGCACAACTGGGGGATGAACCATCCCAACTAAGAAGACTTGTAGATGCGACAGAGGCTCGACTTCAGAAAATCCAAGAAGAGAAGGCTACAAAAGCCTTGAAACAAGAGAAAGAGGAAGTCTTAGAGAAATTACGTGTAGCGCAGTACTATGTAACCGCCTATGAAAATGAAAAAGATGAATTTTAGGCGATGGTCCGGGAGGAAAAAGTACAGTTATAGAGAGAAAAGGAGTAGTTTCTCGCAAAACAGGCCATAGTCAAAGAGGCAATAAATAGAGCATGTCACTCTATGTCGGGTTGGGCATAGGAGGAACAAGAATCAGTCGAGTCTCAAGTGGCGAAGCTTGCTAAGACCATCCAGCATCTTCAAGCGAAGATAAAAGATTTGGAGGTCCAAGAAGTTCCAAGCACCTCGTAAGAAGTGTGTTACCAAAGAGAAGAATCCTCCAAGAACATAGTAATAAGGATCAAGGCTCTCACCTCAGAGTGAAAATTGTTGAGTGATAGAAGTGTGCATACTTATGAACGCCTCACAGAAGATCCAGAGCTAAGGAAGTTGGAAGCGCGGCTACAGGAGGCACAACAACAGGCATCCTCTGTGTAGGCGCAAATGAAGCTACTCATTGAAGTAGAGAGAATGAAAAGATCACAAGAGAAGCACACAGTCCAGCAACAGATTACTATCATCCAGGGCAAAGTAATGGAATTCACGCAGAAGTTGCAACCAGTGCAGAATGAAGCCTGCAAAGTGTTTGAATAAATTGAAGGACAAGGCTTGCAACTGGACCAAGTGGTTGCAACGGTAGAACATCGCACGGAAGGGCATGTTACAGCACAAAAAATCTAGGACCTCATTGAGAAGGAGACTCAGGTGAAGCAGCAAGTCAAGGAAGCTCGAGTGAGGCTTGAGGCCTTCGAAGCTACATTGACCAGACCTAAGTGACTCGGGATGAGTCATAGATGAATGTCGGGGGCCCGTTGTCCCTCGACCAAGTTTTGAGGAAACCTTGGTCAGGTTTGGACCACCTTTTGGACTACGACGTGACATTTGAAGATGGAGTACCATGGCAGAACTAAGATCATAGATCTCACTTGTGTTGTGGGATGTGTGGACCCAGCAAGGGGTTATTTATGGTTTTGTAATGGGTTATGGGATGTCGACCCATGGGTTTACCCATGTTTAGGCCCTTTTGTAAGGAATTGTAAGAGTATAAATAGATAAGAATGTATCATAGGAAGAGAGACTTAGAGAACAAACTCTAAGTGGCTAAGTGCAAGAAGTTATGAGTGCTTTATGCAACAGAATGTGTATGTAAAGCTTTGTGCTTGATAGAGGAGTTGGCTATGTTCCTTGACCTAATTTCGGGAAGGAGGATCTGGTGCTTAGTGCAAAGATCTCATGTCCTCTACGAAGCTTGGCTTTGTGTCTTGGTGCACATGAGAACCTGAATGTAGAAGACTGAATATTAATAAAGAAGATGAAGCAGTTGGTGGACATAGCCCCACACTAGGGTGAACCATGTATATCTTGTGTATTTGGTTGGCTTTGTGCTGTGTTTTTTATGCTATGAATATGCTCAGTGATTTTCTTATTATGTTTTTTCGATATATCTATTGATGCTTAGTGCTTTACTTAAGATGAATGAATGTTAGATCTAACTCTATGTTGTGTGCTAGTTGTTGAAGTGATTACTATTTGTTGTTACTGCATTGATCCATATTAGGGATTGTTTTGAGTTGTTAATAAAAGTTAATGAACTAATGCATATCACCTTTTAAGTATGGCTAGAATACTCTGTGAAGTGTTATAATCACAGATCTTTGTCCCAGATTGGTTACAGACACCTGAGTCCTATAAGCCCCCCTGCTTCTACCTTGGATGAGACTTCGCCTGCTTGCAAGTGTTGCTGAAAGGGCCGGTAGTTAGGGTTTTTCTAGTGCATTGTTAAGCATTGAACCCTGGGTCTGTCCCTGTGCCAACAAATTTGATTATTCGAGAATATTTCTGACATCTACACAGTGAGAGTTATACTTATTTTAACAGAGAATTCCATGTTGGTGAGAGGGATAGGCTATAAACCTCCCATTTACGGATCAAATGGTATCGTAGCATATTTTCAAATACATTCAGTGAGACCTGTATGGTAAGTACCCATATTGATTAAAAAATAAAGGGACAATATTTGTTGTCAAGGATAGAACGAGTAGAGCATCAAGAATGTCATGGGAACAGTATGAAGAGGAATAAAATCCCAAGGACAGATTGGATCATTTTGAGAATATTTTAGCTACATTGACATCAATGGTGTCGGAACTATTGGCATCGAAGGTAAAGGGAACACCATCAATGGATGATGGGCATGAAGGCCCCAAGAAGGAAGAAAATAAGCCAGAGACAGAATGTAAGAATGGGCCAGAAATGGGAGAGTGCAGCTACAGCAAGACACGGGTACATTTTCATGTAGAGGTTAAGGTGTACATAAAGACTTGTGTTTTATAATTGGATGTTATCATGCTATGGCTACAATATATGGAACGGCTACAATAGATGGAATTGTACTTTAGCGTTCATGAAGTAACTTGAAAACAAAATATTTATTTTGCTCAGTTGAAGCTAGAAGGCCATGCTTTGACATGGTGGGAGAGTGAAGCAGTAAGAAGAGCACTAGGAAATGAGCCACCAATGACTAATTGGGAAGTGTTTAAGAACATGATCAAATCTCGATTTTATCCAATAGGATATGAGGAACACTAGAAAATAGTATGGCATTAATTTAGACAGAGACAAGGAAGAGAGCAATTCATATGGGGGTCTCTCTTAAAAGTCCAGACATGTTTGTAAAGGATTTGGGGGAATTGTTGCTTCATATTTGTAGTAAATTGATGTTATTTGGACCAAATACAATTGATGAGTCCATCATTCAAGCACAGTACCTTGAGGGAGACAAGCAGAAGAAAAAACAAATCCTCTCAAGTAAGTAGAACCACAAGAGTGGCAGAGAAAGGAGACAAACAAGAATAAGTAGAATGAGAAGAAGGTTGTGGAAGAAACATAAGAAGGAACGTCTCCCATCCAACAATGTAAAAAGGATGTGATCAAAAGGGACAAACAAAGGAGAATTGTTAGAAATTTCACCCTGAGAAGCGCCCCAAATATTTTGAGAAGAAGAAGAAGAAAGAATTAATATCAGTGGATGATGAGGAACGGGTGGATAGCACATCAGAACCATAAGGGAAGATAAATTTCACTAATCTTCAGAAAGAGGTGGCATTAGTTGGTTTCAATAACAAGGAGGAGAAGGCAATGACTGAATTTTTCTGCATTAAAATCCACATGAAGCAAAGAAAGGTGGATTATTTGGTCGATCTAGGTTCACAATCCAACTTGATATCTACACATATGGTTGAGAAGATTGGACTGGAAAATCAAGATCATTTATGCAGGAGAATCACTCCACTTCAACCATGCATCATCAAGACAATGCATCTGCACACTTAGGAGGAACAAATTACAAAGAGAAGAGAGGCACCAGCCCTCTCATTTTGAACCCAAATTAAAAAATTTAATGCAATTAAAAGAAATTAAAGTTTGTAACTATAAAGGAAAGTCGATCCCATGTGTATTGTACAGACTTCATGTGAAGTCTCCTTTAATGGATGACAGGTATATAGATTTAGGACTGATTTGGATGAGATGTCCATTTATTGTAATTTATTGAGGTAGATGGAGAAAGGCATGAGAAGCCCCTCCTTTGTAAAATATCCTTGTATCGAAATTCATTAGTGATTAGTAGTTGAGAGAGGACGAGAGGAGAAAGAGATGAAGACTCTATTGCAATCCAGCCTTTGTAAATATTTGTACAAAACCAATCAGAGATTAATAAAAAGAACAATTTTTCCTGTCCATGAGGTTTTTGTGTATTTCCATGTGTTTTATGTTCATTTTCTGAATGTTCTTTAATGTTGATGGTGTGTTTTTATATGCCATGGATTCTTGTATATTTCCCTTTGCAGGAATAAGATAGAAATTATCTATTTGTAGTGTTTGGAGTGTTATGGACTCTTAGGCTTGTGCAAGGAGTGCACACCAGATTAATTGAAGTACTATGTGAAGCCAGTGCAAGGAGTGCACTTGAACTCTATTTCGATTTTAGAGAAGAGCATCTCGAGTGGGAACAAAAACACCATTTGTGAAGCTCAGAACGAATAGTGAAATGAGTGCACATCAGATTTGTTGAACACTCTGAGAGAAAGCGCAAGGAGTGTGCCTACACTTATTAAAGTGTAAAAGCTCAAAACGAAAGAAAGTGAAAGTGAAAACATGCCAGAATTGTTGAAAATCCTAAGGAATCTATGCAAGGAGTGCATTGAGCAGGCATGAGGAGTGCACGTGGACTTAGTTTTAAGTTATGAGAGGAGGTTGCTAGGAGAGAATGACAGAGTTATTGAATACTCTGAGAGCCATGCAAAGAGTGTGTAGGATGATTCACCTTTAGACTCATTCATCCAGGAGAAAAATTTTGAGTTGTGAAAGAACTGATGCAAAGAGTGCATAGTCGCTCAGAGAAGAGTAAAGTTTGAAAAACGTCATGTGAAAGGCGTGCACTAAGCCAACACTGAGTTCAATGTTGAAAGGCTTGAATATGGAGAATGCAAGGAGTGTGTGGAAGGTTCTCAAAGACCTTTACAGCCTTGAGGTGAACAAGTGCAATGATTTCATTGAGCAGGTTCCAGGAGGGTAAAAAATTCCTTTGAAGGAGAAAAGGGTCGAGACCCTTTAGGAGTTCAGGCTATATCCAAGTTCAGGAGAGTAGCACAAGTGTGCACTAGGAAATAGTCTATTTCCCAGACTATATAAAATCACAAGTGTGCACTCACACTTCATCTAAAGTGTCGAAGAAGATCAGGAGGGGTAGTGTTCTTTAAGGCGCATGAAGAGGCAGAGGAAACAACCCTGCAGAGAAAATATCAAAATGATCAAGCCCCTTAAGAACCTGAGTAATCGGAAGCTCAGAAGAAGAAGCCCAAGGTGCAAGGTGTGCACAGAGAAAAATTAGAAATATCTTCTAAGGTCAAGATTTTGAAGAGTTCAGAGGAGGTACCCGAGGTTAAGACGCACCTTGTATGGTCAAGCTCAAGAGGGATAGCATTTTCAAAAAAAAAAAAATTGAACAGCGGCCCAACAATCAGGCTTGCAGGAGTGATTCAAAGGTTGAAGTCTTTGAAAATATTGAGAGATCCTTCATCGGAAGGAAATTTGAAGTAGTGGCAAAGGAGGATATACAGGAGTCATTGGATTGACCATAGGAGCAGATCTGGATCGTCGAATCAAGTCCAGGCAGAGGAGGAGGAGCACTCACGAAGGGGGGACATATCCCAGCCATCGGATCCAATCACAAGAGTTTCTAGCCATCATATCTGGTGGAGTTTCACGGAGGATAATCGGTGAAGTGCTTCAGACTTCGCACGTTCGGGAGGTTTGGAGCGCAAAGGAGTGAGGACTTCTGAATTCTCGGAGCCCGAATTTTATCTGGGCCCTCAATTTGAAGGAACACATGTCGATGAATCTGAGAGTCTGACAAACTAGCACTTCGGAAGGAGGAGGCTAGGCAGTAGTAGAATCTTTGTAAGTTCAAAGGAGTGAAGGGGATCAGAGCCTTTGGTTTGAGGGACATGTGGTAGGAAATCCTTCATTTCAGAGGGTAGATCCTCCAGAATTTTGGCATTCAGGAGGAGAAGAGTGTTGGTGAGCACAGACGTTCGGAGTATTGAACTCCAAAATAGATCTGGTTCATCTATTTTGTCAAGCGTTGGGAGCCAATCATGGTCGTTTATTCTAGTGGACATGTGTTAGTGGATCTTGGAGTCCAAAGGGTCGAAACTCCGATATTTTAGAAGTTTCGCGCTTCGAAAATCGTCGAAGCCTATAGGAGCGGAGTCCATCTCCATCGTCGATCTCAATGGATAGGTGTCACTGGATCCTTAACTCTAGAGGCCTAGAAATATAGAATAAATTTGGGGTGGAACCTGTTGAGTGTAGGTTTCCTAAAGTCCTGGATGCGGGAACTCACCCTGGTCGTCCGTTCACAGTGGACACGTGTCAGAAGATCCAGAGGTCCAGAGCCTTAGTACTCCAGAGGGTTTTTGGCCTAGTGTTAAGTGGAAGACACCCGAAGGGCTGGGAGCCGGAGTTAATCTTGGTTGTCCCTCGAAAAGGACACGTATATGAAGGATCTGAACTCCATTAGTTCGGGGTTCGGGAATAATGCAGTGCAAGTTTTTTGAGACTCCCAAAGGTTTGGGGTCGGGAGAGGATATCGACACTTGATATGTGGAGACACCAGGACCATCTGATCTGGTCCATCGGTTCATCACTCTGGGATCATTGTGTGTTGGAGTGGGAAGATCCGTCGAAGGCTGAATTTATGAATTATCTCCCTGCCATATATTTCAATGAGCATTGTGGGTCGTCGATCCTTGTAGTTGTTAGACACTCCACTATTTCGGTAGTTCGCAGGGTTATGTATTCATAGGAATAGGAGTGTTGGAGTGTTGAACCACTTGGAGCTCCAGAGCATTGAAGTAGAGCATTGTGGTTAGCGCCTGTTGGGTTAAGCTCTCAGTTCCAGCTCAGGGTCATATGATGGTTTTCTTCAAAATAAAAGGGGTTAGGGACAGAAATTTATTTTAAAGGAAAAGGGGGAGTTTGGCCCATGGTTTTTAGCCTGAAGCCACATGGAGGACTTCACTAGTGTGTTAGGATCCTCGCGATTGTGATTTTAATGCAAGGAAAGAAATAAAAGGACCTGTGTAGGATTTTTTGGGGCTTAGCTAAGGCCCGAGAGTTGATCTAGCTCTGATTTTGATCGATCCTAGACCGGGAGGTCACACGAGCCCCAAGTGAGGATAGGGGTCTACATCAAGTGGTATCAAAGCCTGATTTTATTTACATAAAGCAGGCAGGAGAAGATGGAGACAGAGTATTGATTCTCTATGGATATTGCTTGCAAGTGTGAAACAACCAGTAGACATCCATGAGGGTTGTAGGAGAAAGCCTGTAGTGCTCTCGGTTGCAAAGCTGGAAAAGAATATAGCCAGGTGGGATGAAGGAGAAGAACTAGTTATATTCTTGGAGTAGAAGGAGAATATGGATACTGAAGACCATAGGCGAGGTCAAGGAGAAGACTGCCAATAGGTAAGGAAATCACATATGGACAAACAACTCGAGGAGATGAGAGCAGAGCTCAACTGGATAACTCTGAATATGAAGCAATAAGCACATGTACATTGGAGGTACAAGTGGCCCATGAAGTAGAGGGATAAATGGCATGTTCGACAGTTGGTTTCCAAGAGGCAGTGCCAAGTATTTAAGAGTGTTGAAATATTGTAACTGCAAAGTGTATTCTATTTATTATTGAGTTATTATTCATTATATCAATCTCCTTTTGTGTATTGATCATGTTGGGTCTTGTACTTGACCAAATCCCCTTTTGTGGATTGGTCAAACCCTAAATATAATATGAAAATTGAGAAGTCGGCCCCTAGGGTAATTAAAATGGTTTTAACCACTAAGAAGACAAGTCGGCCCTGCCCAGTGAAGAGACACATTTTTAGCACCTTCTAGTTTGTATAAATATAGGAATTTAGTGCCTCATTATCTCACTCACTCATTCGCTCATAAAGTGATCCGAAATGATCTTTTAAACGACAATGGTTAAGTTATTTTGTATGAGTTAAAGTACCATTTAGGAAAATTGATGAAAGAGGAAGAAATAAAGAGGAAACATAGAATCCATAAGATAATATACATATATGAACGTAAGCATGAAGAACACCAAACCATAAAACACCAAAGTGATCACGGAGTTCGGCAATCTCACCTACGTCTCTGGGCCTTTGTCTCAATGGGTGAGGCTTTCTTATTTATGTTCAAAGATTTAAAAGTACATCATAAAAGTTCCAAAAAGGTTGCAAAATGATTTTATCTTGTTCTACCAGATCTCAATAACCCAACAAAACTGACGGCACTGAAAACGGATGAACGGAGCTCCCAGAAATGACCCACAAAGGTGCTCTCCTCAGTGGCTTCCCTGCATAAAAATGGCTTTGGCTTGGAAATTATTCGGCATTTCTCTATTCTGAAACTGCCTATTTGGATTCAAGAGCCTCTATTTTATATATACTAGAAGTGGGTAACAACCTCCCAACTTCTCCCCAATATATGTCCTCAAAAAGGGCCCAATATCCCCCAATATTGGCCAAAATCTCTCAAAACTGTTGAGAAAAACAATAAAAATCATTATACATAGTTTAAAAACCCAATTTTGCAAAATATAAGGGTGCATTCCCCTTTCTCCACGCTCCTGGGAATATGGGGCTCACTCCATGTGGCCTTGGGCTAGCACGATGGTCCTTATCCCCTTCACCGTCGACCCCATGGTCGCATTTGTGGTCATGTGGCCCTGTCCTTATACACCCACGTGCCTGCAACTATGATAGCCCCTAGTCATAGTCGTTGGTTATGCCCCTTGGTCGGTGGGCTAGCCCGGACGACCAAGGATAACCCCTAATTTCCATGCTAACACATAATCGGTGGGCATATTACATGGTCACATGAAATGGTTGGGATTAAGGCTTAGAGATACACCATATCAAACCCTACACCAAAGGATATACAACATGGTTATATGGCATGGTTCCATGTAGTTGCGTTGGGGCTTGGGGATAGACCCCAACCCTTTACTCCACCCATCGGTCAACACAATCCACTTTAAATAATACTTTTGTACTATGGTTAATAAGAACCACAATGGGCAGGCTGGTATCCCGACCCTTCCAAGTCGCTCCGACCTGGACCATAGGTCATGAGTTCGATTCCCATTGAACCATAAACTTTTGCTAGAAATTGCAACCAATGGAGGGGTGCCACATGGCAACCTAGGACTAGGCCACATGGCACCATCACATTTTCCAATAAATGCCACATGTCAGAGCATGATTCGACCACTTCCAAGCCACTGAGCATGCCACATATCTTCCTTGTCAGCATCCACCATGTCAGCTAGTTGCCACATGTCATACGACTGTACGGCCTAGCCATGTCAACACGTGCCACATGTCACCCTTACAGTGATGCCACGTGTCACACCCTGACTCATCCACCTATAGCTATCCATCCAACACCAATGCATCCTTCCACATCAGTTGTACGGTCATATGGCTTGTACAGTCAGTTGCCACATCAACACTGTACAGACTGTACAGACAACATCTTTTTTGTCTATTTATCCAAATGAATAGACCGCGATATATTTCGCATATGGCATTTGTTTGATCTCGTTCAAGTTGTGTTGGGTTTGTATCAATGAGGCCTATGCACACGTCCGTTTTGAAGCCATTTTGAGAACTTTGAGTTTTAGGCCTTCCTGGCAGGGATGATTTTAAGGATGGAAATTTATTTTAAAATGTAGAAACCTTGGCGAATCTTACTAATCCTTCATATGTCAACTATAAATGTTTGGCGATAGCTTTGTAAAATATTCAAATTTCTAAGTATTTTATATAGTTTTATAAAATTTTGGCGATTTTTAAGGTAAAATAATTTTATCCTATAGAATTTGGGTGAATCATTTTTAAAATAGAGAATCTCGTTTCTGGAAAAATCATGGAAAATTAGCCCATGAGCGAAATATAGCACCTAAAATCATCCCTGCTTCCTAGACCCAATTTGGTCCTGAGATCCAATTCTGCATCATAAAGTGCACAAGTTTGGTAGATGCATATGGCAGAAGAAGGAAGAGAGAGGTGCATTGCTCAGTGATGGATATTCTCTAGTGTTTTTGTTGATTGTCTTGGCATTGTATTGGCTATCTATATTAAGGAATTTTTTGTTGGGTTTTCTCCCCCATGAGGGTTTCCCAGGATAAATGTTGTGTATCTTGTGATTGTGTTTCTCTCAGTGATCCTACCTATGCTATGGTTATCTAGTAAATTGAAAATAAAACTAATAATAGCTCAAAACTTAAAATGTTATCAGAGCTAAGCTAATGAGCACCTTTTACTGGATAAGCAAAAACGTCATTGTTGTCATACAAGAAAATTAGGGATTTTTATTGGAGAGGAATTTTTTCCTAAAAACCATATAGAAAAGTGCACCCTACCCTAGTGAATCTTTTGGCAGCTTGAGCATACCTTTTCAGTGAACAGAGACTCTAGAAAGTCAAACCTTGTTTTTTGACTGGTACCAGAAAACCAGAAGTACCAGAAAACTGAAAAACCAGGAAACCAGAACCAGTACCAGAAGTACCAGTCCAGATTTATGCAAGCTCAGTTTCAAGGGGTAAAATTTGGATTTTCAAAAATCTAATTGCACCAGTGTACTCTCCTTAGCTCAATGCATCTAGCCCCTGGATCAGAATTTCAAAATTTTAAATTTGAAAAATTAGGGTTTCCTCATAAAACCCTAAGTTGCACTTGTAGTACCAGTTGTAGTTGCAGTATCATTTGCATTTGTAGCATCAGTTGCGGTTGCAGTACCAGTTCCTTCATGCCAGTTGCAACAAAAAAAATTGTGAAGTGTTGGGACTATGTTTTACTGTCCTAGTGCACCATACCCTAGCAAGATACTATCAGAGGTATGTACTTATATATGATTAAAATGCATTATTATTATAAAGAGTACTTGTAGGAGGAGGGGTATTTTGTCATAGATCTATAAGGATCTCATATCCAACACATTCAGAGGAATAATGCACCATAGGTTTGATCATCTTGATATGAATCTATTTGTTATGACATTATTTTGACCTTATGAACATCTAGTTTGTATGTTGAAGTTATTACCATCATACTAACCTTTGGTCAAAATTAAAGACAAGGTATTAGATTGAGATTAGAGTTTATTCTCTAAATTAGACTTCTATCAAGATAACATATTGTCTTAGTACAGAGGATAGATTGAATAAATCACTTGTCATGTTGAGTGAAGGAGACTTGGAAGAAAATCAATACACTCATTCTTGAGGACAAGACTCCAGGTTCTAGGTTTGATTGATTAAAGTTGATAAGACTCAAATTTGCACATGATAAATTTGATAACTACCTCTTTACAAGTAAACACTATAGTTGAGGTAGCAGTCTTTGAAAAGTAATATACTTGGTAGCATGTGATCATATTGAGATAAATTCTTAATGTAATCATTTACTAGATACAACTAACATATCCTATAGGAGAAACTTCTTGTGTCGATTCCAGGTTACCATGGATGAATGTTTGATCACAACACTAAAAGAGTGTTCATCTCATTTCGTATTGTATTTCTTACTTTTGATCTTTTTTTCAGACAGGTCACAAGTGATAGCTCTAAAGGATCTATTGTGACGATTATTCGTGCTATTTTTTTATTTACTATTATCAAAAGAGTATTATTCTTGCTTGTTGTTTTGTTGACCTTGTTTCGGGTCACAGGTGATAACCCTGAGGAACCTATAGTGAAGGTTGTGGAAGGAAATATATTAGATGAGACATGAGGCAGACTATGTACATAACCATATACATTCATGTACCAAAGAATATGAAGAAGAAGCTATCTTTTGAGATCCATAGTATCTCATATGGAGATTGATTGTAAGGAGAAGAAGGCTCCAAAAATGATTGAACATTAGAACAAGAACTCATAATAGAATTGTTCAAAGGATAATGAAGCCATCTTGACAAGAAGAAGAATTCACTTGAAGTCTGACTCAGCTTTTCATATTTAGACTTGGTATTCAACACCAAGTATACCCCATAAGATATGATGAAGTCCTTGTAGCCTCAGAAGCAATCGAGAGTGAGCATGATCTCAGAAAGGATCAGATGAAGAGACATCTTCCAGGATTGGGAGATAGATTCCATGAGAATACTAGATCATAGCTTCAGAGACTCCTAGGGGATATGAAATCTCCTGGGAGATTACCTTGTTTCAGTGACAGAGAAGGAATCTATTCAAAAAGACTAGGATATGGATTTTTTCGTGAGACTAGAAGAGAAGTCGATATTGACTTCCAAGATTGATATAACAAATCAAGCATGTTGCAGATGTACAAATCATGATGTGTGTCTAGAGGATTCTCCCAGCAAGAGGGAGAATACTATGACGATACACTTACTCCAGAAATTGAAGAAATAGTTCTAGTATTCATGAAGACAACCATAACAACCATGATTCATATATAGTATGATATGTAGAGGGATTAATCCCCATATTTAAAAAATTGAGTGGCAATTGGTGCAGTACATTAGTTGGGTCATGGAGATATGACTACGATAAAACATAGAGTTACCTCCATGAAATAAGAAGAGCTACCTTCAGTATCAGTTATTGAGCCACTCTCAGTTTCAGATGAATATGTTGTCGTGATAGAATAGAGGAGTTACTCACATATTTCAGTAGCCACAGTGAGAATTAAGTAGTCATTATCAAGCTTCTGAGTAGCTACAGGTGCAGAGTCCCACTTCCGGAGGAACAGTTGCAGAAAGAGTAGAGGACATACTCCCAGATAGTGAGACAAACAGTGCTTTGCAAAAAGCACATAAAGCTAGCACATGACTGTGCAAATTGATTTGGAGATGAGCAAGTGTACTAGATTGGTACAAAGTGATGTGAAAAATTGACTTGAAGTTGAAAACAGAAATACTCGGGTCTTCAGGTTTAAGAAGACTATGTACAGGTTGAAGCAAGTTCTTAGAGCTTGATATGGTAGAATTGACAGTTTTGTAACGAGCTTGGGCTTTACCAAGAGTAAAGCTAATTCTAACCTTTACTTCAAGGTTATAAATGATGAGTCAGTGATGTTTCTACTATATGTAGATGATTTATTCTTGACAAGATGAAGAAAATTTCATCTCGGATTGAAAAACAAGCTTGGTACAAAGTTTGATAAAAAAACCTAATGCATTATCTCTTAGGTCTTGAAGTTTGGAAAATCCCAGAGAAGATCTTCCTCAACCAAGGGAAGTATACAGTTTAAATAATCAAGAAGTTTGACATGTTGGAATCTAAATCCATGTACACACCCATAAAAACGAAGCTGATGTTCCTAGCAGATACCTCGTCAGAATTTGTTGATGCTACTTTGTACAAACAGATTATTGATTTGGTGATGTATCTGACGAACTAGGCCAGATATATGTTTTTCTTTGAGTCGGTATCTGGTAGAACCCAAACCTGTTCACCTTGATGATACAAAACATGTGATGAGATACCTCAAGGGTACATTGGATTTTGGTCTCTACTATACTAGAGATCATGACTTCAGATTGTATGGATATACTGATTCAGATGGAGTTGGAAGTGTTTCTGATAGAAAGAGCACTTCAGGATGTTGTTTCAATCTGGGGTTAGACATGAATTCATGGCAGAGTAGGAAGAAATCAAGTATTTATCTCACCATGGCAGAAGTGGAATAAATTGCAGTATGTTCCGCCAGTTGTGAAGCCATATGGCCTCAAATGTTGTTGACATATTTATTTGATCTAGAGATGGAAGCCACTGTGATCCTATGCGATAACCAGAGTTGTATAAAGATGATGTGTCCCATGATGAGTCGAAGCACATAGAGATCTTGAATCACCTCATTCATGATATGATGTAGAGGGGATCCTTAAATCTCCAATATGTTGGCACGGATGAGCAGGTTGCAAACCAAGCCTTTGTCTCGTGTAAAGTTTAAATACTTTCAAGACAAGTTTGGTATAGTCCAAAAGGACCTCCCTCGAAAGGGGGAGTAGTGTTGAAGATACTATGGTATCCTAACCAATAGCGGGTAGCTCGGTTATGATTTTATATCCTAGGGGACTGATCATCCCTGGACATATCCTGAAGGTCCATAAGGACAGGTTCTCGGAGTACTTGTGCATGTATATGCTAGATTTGGTCAGTAGTGGTAGCTTCGTTAGGATTTCTATAATCCTAGGGACTATTATGATTCTTGGGAATATCTCGAAGGTCCGGTAAGGATGGTTTGTCAAAGTACCATGTGGTAGTTCCATTAGGATTTTATATCCTAGGGAATCTTATGATTCCTAGGAAGCTCCTTAGGGACTGTCAGAGTACCACAAAATGTTGTTGCACCTGCCTCTTTTTGTTGCATATGATGTTGATGTTGTTCCAACCTCGTGCTAAAGATTTCCAGCTTCGTGTTGATGTTGTTGTGATGCCAACTTTGTGCTGAATATTTCCAGCTTCGTGCTGATGTTGTTGTGATGCCAGCTTCATGCTAAAGATTTCCAGCCTCATGTTGATGTTGTTGAGATGCCAGCTTCGTGCTGAATATTTCCAGCTTAGTGTTGATGTTGATGGTGCCCCAACCTCATGCTATGATGATGATGTTGTTGATGATGATGTATCAGCCTCGTTGTTGATGATGTTGTACCAGCCTCATGTTGGTGATATTTTCATGATATTGATGTTGATACTTCAACTCCTTGTTGAAGATGATGATGATGATGCCACTTTAGCTTCTTGATGAAGATGATGATGATGATGCCACTTCAGCTTCTTGCTAAATATGATAATGATGATTCTATTTCATCTTTCATGCTAAAGATGTTGATGATGTTACTTTAGCTTCATGCTGTTGAGGATGATGATGTTACTCCAACTCCATGTTGTGAACAATGATGATGAGAAAAACTTTCAATGATTTATAGATATGCCAATCAGTGTTCCAGATGTTGTTGATGTTACTTCCCTCTCTCTCTCTTCTAATGATGTTGAAGAATACCCTTCTTGTTAAGGGGGAGTGTTGAAATATTGTAACTGCAAAGTGTATTTGATTTATTATTGAGTTAGTATTCATTAGATCAATTCCCTTTCATGGATTGATCATGTCGGTTCTTGTACTTGAACAAATCTCGTTTTATTTATTGATCATGTCAAGTCTTGTACTTGAAAAAATCCCCTTTTGTGGATTGGTCAAACCCTAAATATAATATGAAAATTGAGAAGTCGACCCCCAGGCTAATTAAAGCGGTTTTAACCTAGTGCCTCATTATCTCACTCACTCATTCGCTCATAAAGTGAAAAATTTTGGTAGCTGCAGTTGGGAGAAGAAGGAATATAGAGGTGCATTTCTCAGCGTTGGATATTCTCTAGTGTTTTGGTTTATTGTCTTGGAATTGTATTGGCTATCTATATTAAGGAATTTTTTGTTGGGTTTTATCCCCCATGAGAGTTTCCCAGGATAAATGGTGTGTATATTGTGATTGTGTTTCTCTCAGTTATCCTACCTATGTTATGGTTATCTAGTAAATTGAAAAGAAACCTAATAATAGCTCAAAACTTAGCAAAGAGGTGGTTGAGGGAAGTTGAATCCCTCAGTGACAAAGAAGAGGAGATGTTTTGCGTTTGCAAGATAGAGGTCGGAAAGAACCTCGACGATGAAGATGAGAGATCAGTAGAAGATCTTGTAAACTGCCAGGAGGGAAGAGATGAACTTTCAGGTTACTAAGTGGGAAATGAGATGAGATCAGTTGAATATCTCATAGAATTCCAAGAGGGAAGAAGAGGAAGTTCAAGTTGTGAGGAGGGAAATGAGAAGATATCAGTAGGGGATCTCGCAGACTACTAGGAGGGTAGGATAGAAATTTCAAATTTCCAGGTGGGAAAAGAAGAGGTGAGACTATCTGAAAGTATCATAAACTAAAAGGAGAGGAGTTCAGGTCAGCAAGGAGTTCTGACAGAGGAGGAGGATCATAGGCACATTCTGATCATTGAAGGAATCAGTATATTCCTACCAAGCAGCCCAGTAGTGTCCAGTGCACATGTTGAAGGTGCAGCAGAAGAAAGACATCCAGCAGATATTGTCATAGAGGAGATTGAGCATACAATAAAATCTCCTCAAGAGATGGAAGAAGAAGAAGAGCATTCAGTAGAATTGCTCAAAAAAAATTGCATGGGAGATAAATAGGAGATGACTGTAGAATTGGATCCTGCAGCAGAGAAGAGAGCAGCAGACAACATGGATTTTTTTGATCTATGTGAGGGGTTTGAGACCCTGACAGAAATAAAATTTTCAGAAGGGATAACTGAGCAGCATCTCAGTAATAATGTTGTAGAAGTGGAATCTATAGTGGAGTGGAAAGAAAATGACACAGGAGATTAAATCAGCATGGGAGATCAGGATGATCTTCCCATTGACCTATGTGAAGAATTGGAAGCCCTGGGAGAAAGGGTAATGGTGCAGAGTTAGTGCATCCAAAACGTTAAGTTGGAATTAGATGATGAAGAAGAGTTGCAGCAAAGCAGACTGTAAAGGAGGATCCAACCAATGGACCAGTTGAATGGAGTGATAGAGGAGATGAGGAGGTTGATGATGGAAGTAGTAGAGAAGGCATCCAGCAGCAGAGAGAGGCCGATTAGATGAGAGATTGTAGTAGCAGATAGCAATAGAAGCAGTAGCATGTCAGAGGAGTGAATGGATAGCTCCAAATTCAAGTGTGTGATCTTGGAGGATATCAACCTCAGCAGTAGAGGAGCCATGAGTAGGAGCTCATGGTTTTTGTCAGTACGAGAGTATGATGTAGTAGCATCACTCCATCGCAACCATACATCGTCAAGATAGCACATCCACACACTTAGGAGGAAAAAAATCCAAAGGGAAGAGAGGAGCCAACCCTCTCATTTTGAACCCAAATTAAAAAATTTAATGCAATTAAGAGAAAATAAAGTCGGTAAGGCTCAAGGAAATCCAACCCATGTGTATTGTGTAGACTACATGTGAATTCGCCTTTAATGGCTGACAGGTAGATAGATTTAGGACTTATTTGGACAGGATGTCCATTTATTGTAATTTATTTAGGTAGATGAATAAAGGCGCGAGAAGTCCCTCCTTCTTAAAAGATACTCGTATTGAAATTCATTAGTGATTAGTAGTTGAGATAGGAGGAGAGGAGAAAGAGATGAAGACTCTATTGCAGTTCATCCTTTGTAAATATTTGTACATAACCACTCAGAGAGTAATAAAAAGAGATTTTTTTCCTACCCATGAGGTTTATGTGTATTTCCATGTGTTTTATGTTCATTTTCTGAATGTGCTTGAATGTTTACAGTGTGTTTTTATATGCCATGGATGCATGTATATTTCCATTTGTAGGGATGAGATAGAAATTATCTATCTATAGTGTTCAGAGTGTTCTGGACTCTTAGGCTTGTGCAAGGAGTTCACACCATAGTAATTGAAGTACTATGTGAAGCTAGTGAAAGGAGTTCACTTGAACTTTGTTTCGAGTTCAGAGAAGAGAGTGCCAGGTGAGCACACTAGAACCATTCGCGAAGCTTAGAATGAATAGTGCAAGGTGTGCACACCATAGTTGTTGAACACTCTGAGAGCGAGCATAAGGAGTATGCCTACACTTAGTAAAGTGTAAAATCTCAAAAGGAAAGACAATGCAAGTGAAAGCATGCCATAGTTGCTAAACACTATGAGGAATCTCTACAAGGAGTGCATTGAGAAGGCACAAGGAGTGCACATGGATTTAGTTTTAAGTTATGTGAGGAGGTTTCTAGGAGAGCACGACGTAGTTACTGAATACTCTGAGCTCCATGCAAGGAGTGTGTAGGAAGAGTCATCTTCAAACTCATTCATCTAGGAGAAATAGCTTGAGTTGTGAAAGAAATGATGAAAAGAGTTCAGAGTCACTCAGAGAAGAGTAAATTTTGAAGAAGTCTCATGCAAGGCATGCACCAGGACAACACTGAGTTAAGTGTTAAAAGGTTTGAATTTGGAGAACAAAAGGAGTGTGTGGAAGGTTCTCAGAGACCTTCAGAGCCTCGAGGTGAACAAGTGCAAGGATTGCATTGAGAAGGTGCCAGGAGAGTACAAGAACTCCTTTGAAGGAGAAAAGTGTTGATACCCTTTAGGAGTTTGGGCTACATCCAAGTTCAGGAGCGTTCGTGCAAGTGTGCACTAGAAAACAGTCTATTTCCTAGACTGTATAGAAGTGCAAGTGTGCGCTCACATTTAATTCGAAGTGTCGAAGAAGTTCAGGAGGGGTAGCATGTTGTTGGCCCTTGACCAAGTTTTGGAGATCGTTGGTCAGGTTTGACCTATTTTGGGACTTCAACAAGTTGTCGAAGGTGTAGCGCAATTCGAAGTAGAGATCGCGGAATCTCGGCTCCTTTTTAGGGATTTTTGGGTTTTGGGCTTATGTAACGGGTATGGGGATGTTGGCCCATGGGTTTACCCATGTTTAGGCCCATTTTTTAATCTATAAATAGATGTCTAGGGGATGTAAGAGAAGATGATATAGGAATCTGTGTGATGATGTGATAAGTGCAAATGATAGTGTACATTCTTTGTGCATATTGTGTGAAACTTGCAAGGCTAAGTGCAAGTGACTATAAGAGATTGTGTAAAGGCTTTGTGTTGTAACCTAGTTCAGGGAAGGAGGATCTGGAGAGGTGCGTGGATATATCTTGTCCTATGCGGAGTAGGACATTATGGATCTGTGCATGTAGATGATTGATAGAAGATAATAAATAATATGAAGAGTTGGTGGACATATCCCCAGGATGGGGGTGAACCACGTATATCATGTGTTATGGTTTCTTTGTGCATCTTGATTATTTCTTTGCGCCTTTGATGTGATTTATTCTTAGTGTTTTTATCTTTATGAATGTTAGAAGCATATGGTATAATATCTTAGTTCTCGGTAATGAATGAATTCCAGATCCGATCTGTTTCTTTATGCTAAGTGCTTAAATGTGTTGAATCTTGTTGAATATTGTGTTGCATTGTAATTATGGTTTATCTGTGTTGTAGACAAAGGTTAAGTACTAATGAATGACATCTTCTAAGTGCTTTGTTAGAGTATTGTAATCATAGATCTGTGTCCCAGCTAAGTTTTCACACACTGGAGTCCTACAACCACCCCTGCCTCTACCTCGGGTGAGATTTCATCTTCTTCGCAAGTGTTGTCAAAAGGGCCAATAGTTAGGGTTTTGTTGGTGCATTGTTGAAGCGTTGAACCCTGGGTCTACCCCTGTGCCAAAAAATGGTTTTGTTGTCAGGACGTGAGACTGTGATTGTTGGGAACTAAGGAAAAGAAAGAAATATTTGTGTGTAGATCCGTTGCTTTAGTGCGCAGTGTTCTACTTGATTTACGAAGTTTTGTGCTAAGAAAGGAGGCAGATCTGAAGAAAAGAGGTAAGATATGAAAGCTTTGTGCTCTGATAGACTTAAGATCAATGAAAATGTTTTATTAAAGAGGTAAGATCTAAAATCTTTGTGCTTTGATAAAGGTAAGATAATTGGAAATTTTTGTTTCGACGGTATGGATCTAGGTATGTTTGATAAATTTTGTCCTAGTCTAAAAACTAGGGCACAGTAAGAAGAAAGAATATTTGATATGAGTAGATCTGATAGAAATAATGAAAGATATGTTATTCCTATGCATAGAAAGAATGTTTGGACTAACAAATGGATGCAGGATCCTAGGATGAATTTTCAGCAGGTTAGTTACTATGATCCTAGTGCGCAGTATAAGAAAGGTTGGGGATCATTTAAGAGAAAGAGAGGATTAACCCTTTGTTACAGTTGTAGAAGAACATGTCATATTGCTAGGGATTTCCATAATAGATGACATAGTTGTCTTTGTTGTAAATCTATGGACCATGAAGTTCTGTATTCCCTAGAATGATTTCTAAACTTGAAAGAATGAATATGAGACAAGAAAACCCTGAGAAAGGCCAAGAAACTGAGACCATGGCAGAACCCCAAAAAGAATCAGAGACTGTATTACTACAAATGAAATAAACCCTAAATGACCACAGAGATATCAACTTATCAGAGATATTCAAAGAGAAAGAGTGCATCGAAACAAGAATAGGAGACTTCGACATAGACTGTGTTCTGGATGAGGAAACATAGGTGAATCTCATGACAGAAAGTATTTGGGAAATTTTAGGAAAGCCTGCTATGATTCCTTCATTGGGAGGAATAGGATTATTTAGAGGAAAGTTGATAACCCTATGTGGAAGACTTACCCAGACATCTATGAATGCTCATGGCACTTCGAAAAAAGAAGAATTTGAGTTTGTTAAATTTATTGAGAACAATGCCCCATTTTCTATGTTACTAGGAAAAAACTGGATTGAGAAAGATCGGATCCAAAGAAATCAAGAAGATGAAGCTATAGAAAATAAAAATCAAAATTTAAGGGACTTCATGGCTAAGAGAATAGCACAATTACTGGAAGATAAGAAAACTAGTCGAAGCTACTGAGGACCAGAAATATGGCTGTCGAAATTGAAAGAACACAAGCAGACTTGAAACACCTATTTGTACAAGAGAGTAGAGTGCCTACCCCAGACAGAGAAGAAGTATTGGCCTTGAACCCTATGAAAGACCATCAACAACGCAACTTTACTATGTGAAGAGGAGATAAGAATCACAATGGGAAGAGGAACCTAATAACATAGATCACAGGGAAGAAGGCTAGAAAGCTCAGCAAGAAGAAGGCAAAGTTGGAGAAATTACAGGAAGGTCCAAAGAATACTTCGTAGAAGGAAGGTCTCCAGAATTTGAACTTCATCGGAATATCAGAGCAGCTCAGATTGGCACTTCGCCATGGCAGAGCGATATGACTGTTGGAGGCATTATAATTGTTAGATTGATGTTCTCGAATGGTTAGAACAACAATTATGATCAGAAACCTCGCCATCGGACCGTGGGGACCATGTTGTAATGGAAAGAAATGCATTGATGAAGGCTTCTTGTTTATTGGAAGGATTTGTTACATCATTGCCTACTTATCCCGTCGATTGTTGCACCGAGAACACTTTCGTGAATTGCATCCAATCCAACAAGAGAACTCATTGTTAATGTGTTATGCTTATTGAGACCTTGTCATCCATTCTATTGCATTGAGAAATTGTTCATCAGCCTGAGATATCTGATCTCAAGTGTGCATGTCAGACAAGCTCAGCGTTGTGGAAAAGTCAGTAGAGGAAATTTTAATCAATCTAATAGCAGAGAGAGTGATGTCCACGGGAGTTCAAGCTTCATTGACGTGAGGAGTGCAAGCCTCATCGTCGACTGCTCGTGGATCCGGACCATCCTAAGTTGCAGATGAGAAAATAACCAAACATCGAGATGACTTAGCAAACGCGAAGTTAATCCCTTCCATCGTGCCCGACTACATCCCACCTATGGTCAACACAATGAATCATGACAATGTCCCCAGGGACTTCGACTACGCCTTGGTCACTGTGTACCTCCTGAAGCGGATATGCATAGGCAAGCCTTAGCCAGATAAGATCATGACACTAAAGATCAATGAATTTAACCTAGGGGATCACAAGAACTTTAGCATGCTTTCTCCTCACGGGTATTTGACTAGGACGAAGGGGAAGAAGTCAAGAATAATCCCCCAACCATGAACTATGGACCTCGCGCAGTCCACCATCATGACCGTAATGAAAACACCCCATTTTGGAAGGCGCCAGGAGGTTAACGCATGTGTTAAGATCCTTTTTTCAAGCTTCCATGGTGGTTATTTGTGGCTAGACAGATGCATCACCATCGATCCGACGTTGATCCATCAAATCACTGAATTGAGCATGCAAGGACCAGACCCGCAAGACTTCTACCGAGGGAAGGTTGTAGAATGTGCCCTGGCGTAGAATATTAAAGATACATACGGCAATGTGGATAAGCGGAAGTAAGCTACAAGGTATCCTCCATCCAGAATGGCGCAGTGCACCTTTCTTTCCAGTTGATTGCAAGTAAGCTAGTCCGGAAGAATAGACCCACGTAGGTCACAGGTTTTGTTGTTGACCTCGCAGGGAAATGCGTGGAGGGGCTACAAATGAACTGGGCAAAGTACTTAGTGAACTAGTTATACCAAGACTGTCGTGAAGCTCAAGATCAGGGCTATGAGTTCCATTTTAGTTGGTTGTTGATCCTCATCGCATTCATAGCTTGGGAGATGCTAGAAGGTGTGACCTTCTCTGAACTAGATCCATCTGAACCCTTAGCCGTGAAGTTCACTTCGCTATGGTACTCAAGCGATATGGGAAAATAATGGAAACCAAACATAATGTTCCACACCTACTACCTGCAGTTAAAGAGGGATATTGAGGCTATCCCTCGTATAACGTCAAACACCCTGCACAGGTTCAATCCATTTGTGAAGCTCCACACTGACAGACATTTTATCTACATCACTGCGCACGGAGATGAACACAAAGAAGTACTACAGAGTTATTACAAACTCACAGAGGAGGACTTAGAAGAAATAAATAAGGAGTGGTCTGTAGAGCTCCTTATCCATGTTGACCCCACAGAACTATCTGATCCCAAACCAATCGGAATCTCGGTGATCACTTGTGAAGGGCATGATACACCTAGAACTAGCAGAAGGAAAAAGACAGAAGAATTCCAACAGTTGAGCAGTGCATCAGAAGAAATTGCTTCAGACTCACCTAGAGGAGGAGGTGATGATGAAGTAGATAAAGAAGAGAACAATGGACAAGAAGATCAGTAGAAGCAAGGAGAAGTAACACCGCCACAGAATCCCCCTGAAGACGTAGAGCCATCTCACAAAAGAAAGGTTTCTCCCATGAAAACCACATCGTAGAAGAAGTCAAAAGCTAGTAATACCAACCTGCAGACTATGCTCACGCTCGATGTCTTTGACTTCATCATCACAGTTGTATCAGATGCCTCAGAAGAAATTTTGCAGAGAAATGAAGCTAAGCAAGAGACCATGTATGAGAAAATTGAAGCAGAACTGCGAGGGGTACAGCAGGCCCTTCACTCTAGCCGTGCAATGTCCATTATTCCCCCACCATCAGAAGAAATAGAGTTGGGAGATGATCCTACCCAAGTCTGCAGACTAGCTGATGCGACTGAATCCCTCCTTCCTCGTGCAAAGGAAGAAATAGAACAGACCATAGTGGCCCTGAAGTAAGCACAAGAGGAATTAATAAAGAAATGGAGGGTTGCGTAGTAGGAGAAGGTTGCCCTCCAAGAAAAGTTTGAAGAGGAAAAGGTGCAAATCCAGCAAGAGAAAGAACAGTTGCTTGTGGATCAGGTTGGAGTAAAAGAAGTAGTCAAAAGAGCACTTCACTCTATGAGGGGCTTAGAGAAAAAGGAGGAAGACCCAGTGGAGCATCAAGTAGCACAGCTTGTTGAAGCCATCCAACAGCTTCAACAAAGAATAGAATATCTAGAGGTACAAAGAGTACCAAGTACTCCACAGGACGTGCGAGATCAAAGAGAATCCATTGCTCGGAGAACAGCTGAGAGAATCAAGGCCTTCGCAATGGAATGTAAACAACTAAGTGATCACAGTGCATAGACTTATGAGTGACTCACTGAGGATCCCGAACTAAAGACACTGGAGTCAAAACTCCAGGAGGCCAAGCAGCAATAGTACAGGCACAGCTAAAGCTCTTGTCAGCAGTTAAAAGAATGAAAATATCTCAAGAATAGCACACTTCTCAATAGAAGGTACATACCATACAGAGAAAAGTCATGGAAGTGACTCAGAGGCTCCAACCAGTCCAAGATGTAGCTTGCCAACTGTTTGAGGATATTGAAGGACAAGGAGCAGAGTTGGAACAAGTAGTCACTTCAGTCAAATAGCGCTTAGAGGGACCTATGAACAAGGCATTTCTTCAGGATTTCCTTGAGCAGGAGACCTAGTGAAGCAGCAGGTCGAAGCAACTTGAGCCAGGCTTGAGGCTTTTGAAGAAGAGCTACCCAAATCAAAGTGACTCAGGACGAGTCACAGGTGAGTGTTGGGGGCCTATTGGCCCTTGACCAAGTTTTGGAGATCCTTAGTCAGGTTTGACCTATTTTGGGACTTCAACAGGCTTTCGAAGGTGGAGCGCAAGTCGAAGCAGAGATCGCAGAATCTTGGCCCCTTTTTAGGGATTTTTGGGTTTTGGGCTTATGTAATGGGTATGGGGATGTTTTCCCATGGGTTTACCCATGCTTAGGCCCATTTTGTAATGTATAAATAAATTTATAGGCGATGTAAGAGAAGACGATGCAGACATCTGTGTGATGATGTGCTAAGTGCAAGTTATAGTGTACATGCTTTGTGCATACTGTGTGAAAATTGCAAGGCTAAGTGCAAGTAATTGTAAGAGATTGTGTAAAGGTTTTGTGTTGTAACCTAGATCGGGGAAGGGGGATCTGGAGAGCTGTGCACAGATATCATGTCTTATGTGGAGTAGGACCTTATGGCTCTATGCATGTAGATGATTGACAGAAGATAATAAATAAGATGAAAAGTTGGTGGACATAGCCCCAGGCTGGGGGTGAACCACGTATATCCTGTGTTATGGTTGCTTTGTGCATATTGATTATTTCTTTGTGCTTTTGATGTGTTTTTTTCTTAGTTTTGTTATCTTTATGAATGTTATAAGCATCTGATATAACAGCTTAGTGCTCGGTAATGCGAATGAATGCCAGATCTGATTTGTTTCTTTATGTTAAGTTCTTAAATGTATTGAATCTTTTTTAATATTGTGCTACATTGTAATTAGGGTTTATCTGCATTGTAGACAAAGGTTAAGTACTAATTAATGACATCTTCTAAGTGCTTTGTTAGAGTATTATAATCACAAATCTATTTCCTAGATAAGGTTGCACACACTGGAGTCCTCCAACCACCCCTGCCTCTACCTCGGATGAGACTTCATCTGCTTCGCCGGTGTTGCCGAAAGGGTCGGTAGTTAGGGTTTTTTTGGTGCACTGTTGAAGCATTGAACCCTAAGTCTGCCCCTGTGCCAACACATTCTTTAAGGTGCATGCAGAGGTAGAGGAATCAACCCTGCAAAGAAAAGATCAAAAGATCAATCCCTTTAAGAATCTGAGTAACCGGAAGCTCAAAGGAAGAAGCCCAAGGTGCAAGGTGTGCACAGAGAAAACTTAGAAATATCTTCTAAGTTCAAGGTTTCAAAGAGTTCAGAGGAGGTACCATAGGTTAATATGCACCTCATATGGTCAATCTCAGGAGGGATAGTGTTTTCCAAAAACAAAAAATGTGAACAGCGTCCCAGCAGTCGGGATCTCAGGAATGATTCAAAGGTTGAAGTCTTTGAACATATTGAGATATCCTTCATCAGAAGGAAGGTCAAAGTAACAACAAAGGAGGAGCTACATGAGCTATTGGATCAACCACGGGAGTAGATATGGATTGTCAAATCAAGTCCAAGCAGAGGAGGAGGAGTGCTCACGAAGGGGGAATAGATCCCAGCCATCAAATCTAAGCGCGAGAGTCACGAGCCTTCATATCTGGTGGAGTTGCATGGAGGATAATCAGTGAATTCATTAAGACTTCACATGTTCAGGAGGTTTGAAGCACAAAGGGGTGAGGATTGTCAAATTCCTAGAGCCCGGAGTTCATCTGGGACGTAAATTTGAAGGAGCATGTGTGAACGGACCTAAGAGTCTGGAGAACTGACACTCCAAAGCGAGGAGGCTAGGTAGCACCAGAATATTCTAAAGTTCAGAGGAGATAAGGGGATATGAGTCGTCATTTTGAGGTACACATGGCAGGAGGTCCTTCATTTTGAAGGGTAGATCCTCCGAAATTTTGGCTTTTGGGAGGAGCAGAGTGTTGGAAAGCGCAGTCGCCCGGAGTCTTGAACTCTAAAACAAATCTGTTCCATATATTCTTCCAACTGCCTGGAGCCAATCGTGGTCGTTTATTATAGAGGATATGTGTCAGTGGATCCTGGAGTTTGGAGGGTTGGCACTCTGGGAGTTTGGAAGTGTCGTGATTTGAAAATCGTTGAAGCCCAGAGGAGTAAAGTCCATCTCCACCATTGATCTTGATGGACAGGTTTCATTGGATCCTTAACTCCGGAGGCCTAGGACTCCGGAAGAAATTTTGGGTGGAACATGTTGAGTGGAGGGTTCCCAGAGTCTCAGAAGTGGGGACTCACCCTGGCCATTGGTTCATAATGGACACATGTTAGAAGATCTAGAGGTCTGGAGCCTTAGTAATCTAAAGTTTTTTTTTCCCAGTATTAAGTGGAAGACACCTAAAGGGTCGGGAGTCAGAGTGAATCTCAATTGTCCCTTGGAAGGGACACGTGGATGAAGGTATGAACTCCAATATTTCATGGTTCGGGAAGAACGCAGTGAAAGTTTGTTGAGACTCATGAAGGGCTGGGAGCCAGAGAGGATCTTGACCGTTGATCTGTGGAGACACTGGGACCGTTCGATCTGGTCCGTCGGTTCGGCACTATGGGAGCATTTTTTGTTGGACAGAGAAGATCCAACGAAGCCCAAATTTCCAAATTATCTCCCTGTCATAGATTTCAATGATCATTATGGGTCGTTGATCCTTGTAATTGTTCGGCGCTCCATTATTTCGGCAGTTCGCAGAGTTGTGTATTTGAAGGAATAGGAGTGTTGGAGTGTTGAACCTCCCAGAGCCCAGAGCTCCGGAGTGTCTAAGTTGAGCATTTTGGTTAGTGCCTGTTGGGTTAAGCCCTTGTTTCCATCCTAGGGTCATATGGTGTTTTTGGCGGAAACAAAAGGGGCTAGACCTGAAATTTATTTTAAAGGAAAAGGGGGAGTTTTTCCCAGAGTTTTTAGCCCAAATTCACATGGAGGACTTCGCTAATGTTTTAGGATCCTCACGACTATGATTTTAATGCTGGGAAATAAATAAAAGGACATGTGTAATATTTTTGGGGGCTCAGCAGAGGCCTGAGAGTTGATCCAACTATGATTTTGATCGATCCTAGACTAGGAGGTCACACGGGCCCTGGGTGAGGGTGGGGGTCTACATAAATTATCCACATTCATACCCCCTGAGCTGGGTAAGGAAAGATGTGGAATTGAAAGTGAGCAAGCAATGCAAATTTAATTTTTCCATCAATCAGAATTTTGTTGATGAAATAGTTGCAGATGTGGTTCCTCTAGACGTATGTGGAGTCATATTGGGAAGTCCATATTTGTACTTGAGGGACGCAATCTTTATAAGGAGATAAAACCAGTACATTCTAGTCAAGGATGAAAAATCTTATCCCATAAATTCACGCAAGGATAAAGCTAAGCTCTCTTTGATTAGTGCTCTTCAGGAAAGAGGAATCATGGGAAGTACAAAGAAGTTTGTCTTGATGTTCCTAAGAGAAGGAAAGAAGTAAGGAGAAGGAAGAAAGTTGGAGAAGAACGCATCCTTGGAAGGATGTAGTGGAGAGAAGTGTCAACAGTTACAAAAACTAATTGAATCCTATAGGAAAATGTTTCAATATCCTCTAGGACTGCCACCCAAGAAATAGGTTGAACACGAGATTCAGTTGTTGCTAAAATAACCACTGCCTAACATTGGGTTTTATAGGTAGTCCATCATCGAATCAGATGAAGTAAAGAAGCAATTGCAGCAGTTGTTGGAGCAGGGAGTCATCAGACCCATTAAACCACCGTGTGGTTCACCCATCATCATGGTGTCAGAGAAATATGGAATTTGGAGGATGTGCATTTGCTATCGTTCCCTAAATAAGATCACCATCAAGAATATATATCATTTCCCAAGGATTGATAACTTATTGGATCAACTACATCAAGTTATATTCTTCACTAAGATGGACCTCAAATCAGGTTACCACCAAGTGAGAATCAAAGCAGAAGACATGTGGAAGACATCATTCAAAACAATACAAGGTTTATATGAATGGTTAGTAATTTGTTTTGGATTATGCAATTCACCTGCAACATTTATGAGACTCATGAACGATATACTGCGTCCCTTTATTAAATCTTTTGTAATAGTATATATGGATGACATACTAATATTTATCAACACTTGGAAAGAGCACCTCTCACATGTGACACAGGTATTAGAGACCTTGAAGCAAACTCATTTAATTGCCAACTTGCATAAATGTGAGCTTGGGAAGACTTCCTTGATATATCTTGGACACGTGATTGGAGAAGGATAGATGAGAGTAGATCCAAAGAAGATTGTAGCCATCACACAATGGCCTATTCCCACCAATGTGACAGAGGTCGGGAGTTCCATGGGAGCATATTAGTATTTGAGAAATTTCATTTTCAACTTCTCCATAGTAGCAGTACCATTGCATGCCATAACTGCCAAAGGAAAGAACTTTCATTGGGGTAAGACACAACAAACAACATTCGAGGACTTGAAGAAGAAAATTAGTGATGCTCCAGTGTTATCCATGCCAAATTTGCATCTATCCTTTGAGTTGAAGACTGATGCTAGTGGATATGCATTAGGAGTAGTACTCATGCAAGGAGGAAGGCATGTGTGCTACCATTCATATTTGTTTCATGGAGAATTTTTTTATTATCCCACATATGATAAGGAGATCTATGTAAGTATACAAGTGAAGAAGTTGAAGAAATACCTCTTGGAGAAAGAGACTATCATACACAGAGATCATCAACCTCTTTAGTATCTACAGAGTCATAGAAAGATGCAGTAAGTGATACATTACAAGTGGTTAGGTTCCTTGCAACAGATTCATTTGTTGATTAAATGCAAGAAAGGAGTCACAAATAGACTAGAAGAAATTCTCTCTTGACAACCACTGAAGAAGATTGCAACAATTGGAATAATAATGCAGCTTGAGCCTTTCACTCATGAAATTTTAATACCACATCTAAGATGGGATATTGTACAAGCTAGGAAAATTATGCATACCTTGGGATAGAAGAGTGCAGTTGATGAGAGAAGCACACACTTCTAGAGTTGTTGGCCATTTTGTTGTGAGAAAGATAGTGGTGAATCTTTAGTGATTATGTATTGGCCAAAGATGCAAGATCAAGTAGCAAAGTTTATTATAGGTTGTGTTCATTGCAACACTAGTAAGCTAAGTAACCAAAAACTTGGTTTGTACATGCCATTGTTAGTACCAAACAGGCCATGGAATAGCATATCAATGTATTGTTTTGGAGGTTTAACCATGAATCGTAGAGGCCATGACTATGTTTTCATTGTGGTGGATCGTTTCATCAAAATGTGTGTGCTCATTCCTTGTAAGAAGACAATATCGAGACAAGAAGCAACTAAACTATTTTTCATCCATGTATGGGTACATTTTGTATTGCCAACCTCCATCATATTTGATAGGGAAATCAGGTTCTTGGGGAGATTTTGGACAACGCTTTGGGAGAGAATGGATACCAAGTTGAAGTACTCCACTGTATAATTTCATCCTCAGACTAATGGAAATATTGAGGTTGTAAATAGGACACCAGTGAAACTATTAAGAGGATACAACAACAAACAGCCAAAGACATAGGATGAAAAAACAGTCTACATTCAACACTCTTACAACAGATCATTTCATTCTTCCACCAATAAGTCCTCTTTCGAGACTTGTTTTGGTTATTTACCTCCTTCACTATTCGACATAATTTATGGATGGTAGAGGGAAGAAGTAGAATTACAAGGAGAAGAATAGAAGTCAATCACATTTTTGGACAAGATCAGGAATATACATCTAAGGGTTTAGGAGTAGCTTGAGAAGAGCCAGCAGTTGTACAAATCCAGGCATAATCAGCACAAGGAAGATCATAAGTTTTTTGTTGGAGACAAAGTGTGGCTCTACCTTAGTAGGGAACAACTACAAGGAGAAAATAAGAAACTCAAGCCCCTTAGATATGAACCATTTGAGATCATAGAGAAATTGAATGAGAATTCCTTCAGACTAAAAATCCCACCTTATATGCAGATCATTTAAGTGGTGAACATGGAATACTTGAAGTTGTTTGAACCCTCCATGTTGGATGAGGAGGAAGAACATAATGTTCTTCCCACCATGGAATACTTTGCACCTCATGGTCTTGAGGAGTTGAAGGAAGACACAGTTCTGCAGCACAAGGAGAGGATGACTCGTAGAGGACAGCAAGAAATGTGGAAGATTGGTCTCAAGGGACAAACTGCAAGGAAATCAAAGTGGTATGAGAGGAACTAGATTGCAAGTAAGTTCCCTCATCTATTCTTAGCATATTTTGGGGACCAAAATCCTCCCATTGGGGAAGTGTGATCTGAATCAGATCCGGCAAGAACAATTCACTATCGACACAAGACTCAATTATTGATTACGTAGGCATTTTTAAGGCTATGGGAGATAAAGGAGATCGACTTGTTGATGTGAAGGGCCCCATGTCATCATGATTGATGTACAATTTTGTATGTCATGTATGTAAATTTGGGCAGTATATAGTTGTATGAAAAGGAATAAACCCATGTGGGATAAAAGAAAAATAAATAAAGAAATGATGGAGAGATGGACTGGAGAGAAGTTGAAGTGTTGGGGACGTTTGACCTTCCAGTTATCCTCTTAGTCGAATCAACATTCTATATAATGTATCCCCACAATGAGAAAGGGGTTCTTTGGCTATGAATGATGTAGAGAGGCTACCTAGATGTTACTGAGGAGAATATACATGTACCAGAGAGCCTATAAATTACCCATTATTTAATAAATAAGAGTCTGGTCAAAGCCAAAGGAATGTTGGTTTTCGCGTTTAGGTTTCCAGGGAAAAAATCTGAGTCTATGTGATGATTATCATGGTTTATGTTTACTTAGGAATGGTTAATGTATGCACTTCATTTAATGGTTGTCTTTGTATATTCTAGAGACAAGAAATTTGTGTTGTTATTGTATGAGCTTGTTTTATATTAATTTGGTTCTCAGTGGGCTAGTACACTAGAATAACGACTCTTTAAGTATAGTCGTGCAATGAATTATGAGGTTGGAAATTGGCAACCCTCCTTCTAAAGTCGTTTCTATTCATTTGGGGGTTTCTAATCTTGTTTTCAGTCATTGAGCTCATAACCAACCTTGTTGGGTGTTTTCCTCCTTTTTCGTATGCCAAATCAACTCCTGAAACATTCTTGATTGTCAGCAAACATTAAAACTGACTCTCCTACATTTTTTATGCATCGTGGGCTACCAAATTCGTTCCAAAACGTTTCTGACATTATTGATGAGTAAATTATCCTCATACATTCATCCTATTTAATGGTCATTAGAAATTTGACTTGGTTTCTCTTTTGGTTGAATTTCCTTCCCCAGTCGACCAATAGACATCTCTTGGTCTACTCGACTTAGAAGAAATCTGACTTGTGTAATTTTCGACTTGGGAAAACTTCGTCTAAACCCGACTTGCCTCAACTCGCCCTGAAATTGAATGACTTAATTCGAATTGACTTGACTAACTTGATTCGACTCAACTCGACTTGCTTCGACTTGCATTTTCCAACTCGACGTGTCTCATTACTTATTTCCGACTCAACTTGGAACTTTATTGGTCAAGAATTTTTCTGACATCTACACAACCAGATTTATAATTATTTTAACATAGAATTTTGTGTTGGTGATATGGATAGGCTATAAGCCTTCCATTTACAGATAAAATCCATCCCTTCCATTCCATTATATCATGTGATGTATCGGCCTTTATCTCTATTTGGAAATCATTCTTTTACGTCGAAAAGAAGGGGGAAGGATCGAAAAGAGTGCTCTAGTTCTTTTTATGCGTCTTGATATCTTCGTAGATGACTTGGCCTTTCTGAATTTCTTCCTTTATAATAGAGGATGTAGATGGAGATACATTGTAGGTAAAATTATTGGAAGGAAATGCAAGTGTAATGATGGGCATCAGATTGACATTTTTTTGTGAATTAATAGGGTTCTAGTTTTTCAGTCTTTGATTATTAATGGGTACCATTCCATATAGTTTAACGGGGCTTGGCCAGTGCCAGACACAATAAAAGGTGAATAATCTTAACACAAAGTCTCTAGGGATGGCGGTCGGACATTGTTGGTTGACTAAACAATAAAGATGAATGAGAACATTCCTCACAATAAATTCATTTCCAGAAACAATAAAAATTGCAGACTGGAACGTAGTTGAACCTTCTTGAACATTTGTGTTTCTGGTGACGAAAGTTCGACTCCTTCCATTTCCAATGAACATCATATTTTTCATTGTCTTCGATATGTCAAAATTATCGTTATAAATTCCATCTCTTATGTAGATGACATACATATTCATACTCTTCATAGGCACTCCACTTACTGCTTGGGTGATGGTCCGATAATTACCAGAACCATCTTGGGAAATCACCACGTTTACTTGGCTGGTCAAACTAGATTTTTTTAAGAGTCTTAGATCTATGGTTGATAATCGTTATCGAAATCCATCTTTCTCGATCCGTTCATGATGAGAATGGAACTCCTCCTCTTGTTCTAAACTCAACAATGCCTATTATTATCATTTAATATTTTGCTCATATTATAGACTTATCATTTACGTTATAATGCATATTTACATAATAACAACCTATAGAATATTATTACATGATAATAAATGTAATATACTTTAGGTATATTACAGTGACTTGATCATCTTTTTGTTCTTTGTCCTTCAATAATGTCAATGCTTGAATGTTTTTCTTTTCAATTTCTATCCTGCAATTTGATTTTGTTTCTTCTAATTACTTACTCAAATATTTCAATACTTTGTTATCTTGGTTTGGATATTTTTACCATATATCTTAGAATAATTTTTTGAATTGTTGTGTATAAGTTCTTTCATTTGTACCAAGATGAAATCACAAGCTAAAAGTTTCATCCCTTAAAGTGATGCAAATACAATCACTACACACAAAAAAATATTTTGTGAAGGTTTTTAGTGCTATAATATTGGGATTTTTTTCAAAAACACCTCCACTAATGGTTATAGAGGTATTGGAGGAGTTTTCCAATAGATAAATTTTCTTTGAGGGAAAAGGATTTTTTTGGAGGAATTTTGACATCATTACACATCCAGACATGGTGCACTAGTGGGTTATGTTTTATAGAGAATTGATGCTCATGGTACCTTTGAGTGTATTGTAGATGTTGAAGGTCATGCATGGACTATGATCATGGTGATTTTATAATGATGAAGTATTGATATATTTATGGTCACAAGTTGCACCATTACAAGAGTTGAATGCATTGATTTGTAATAGTGTGTATGATTTGATGTGCACTTGTGTGCATAATAATGAAAGATGCACTAGTGTGCATAATTATGAACATTATCATCTCTAATGCCCATAATAGTTGTAGACTCATCAATGAAATTCATTTTAATATATGATGTGCAATTTCATGTCATTATGAAAGCATCATTCTTGTATTATTAGTCCCTGCCAAAGGCCAGAAGACTATAGAAATGAGTTAGTCAAATGATTGTGTATTAGTTTGCTCATTGACCAAAAAAATATCATTTTTCCAAAGTTTAACATTGTTCTGGTGATTTTCTATATTTTTTTAAAAGAATTAAATTATTTTTTTGTGTTGTGATTGGTCCTTCAAATGAACATCTTATTGTAGATGTGAAGATGGGAATTTAAGAGGAAAAATGATGATGTACATTTATCATATGGTTGAAATGTGTGCATGTATCACTCTCAAAGTTTCAAGACCATATCGGTTTTCGAAGCATGTCATTGTGTCACTTGGTAATTGGAGACATTTAAAGCCGCCAACTAGATGACTTTTTTTTCATTTTTATTGTGTGTGTGTGTGTGTAAAATTCGCTTTTGATTCTTAATTAATTTCAGTAAGATTCATAAATTTTGAAGGGATTTTTGTGTATTGTATCACATGATTTTGTCCAAGAGATTTTATGAATTACAACGAGTTTTAATTAAATTCTTTTGATTTGATTATTTGTAACTTATGTTTGCAAAGTTTCTGCAATACTTGTTGAACAAGATGAAGGTGTTCATCTAGTATATTGTTTTTAACCAATGGCATACCATATTGATTCATGTATTTCACATACATGTGCAATTATTTTGTTGTGGTATTGGTGTAATGTTTGATCAAAACACTTCTCCTTCTTCTACTCTATTACTCGTTTAAATGGTGGAATGGAATTATTTTTAGTGTATTATATATATGCCAAAGAGAATTAGAACATTATTATTATTTTTATTTTGCAGAAGTAAGTTAAATTGGTCAAAGGCTAATTCAGAAATTGTATAGGTCTAAAAGAATCAAAGTTAAATAGAAACAAAAAGAAGGTGTGTTGTTTTGAGATTGTATTGTTCTTTTTATTTTGTGGTTACTTGATGATATGGACATAGATTAGGTAGTATTTGAATGAAATAAATTAAAATGTGGCAGAGAGAATAGATGTTGAAAGATATAAAGGTAAGGAGAAGTGCATTGTACATGGAAATAGTTACCATGTGGCGTATAGAAATGGTCTTTTTAGGTTGGATGCATTTTCCTATACCCCTAGGGATTGTTTATTTGATGCATTCCACATCCTGTTGCATTTGTTCTTCCTATGTTTGATCATCATAGAATATGTTATAGTTCAAAAAGACAAGGCTCTTTTCAATTTCCAAGTGTTGTGACTCACGACTTGCAAGACTTCTAATTTTAGGTTTCTACAAATCTATATCAGAAGGTAAGAAATCATGTGCATTGTGTATTGTTGTTTTCATCTTGTGATGTTTTGTTAGAATGAATAGTTTTGATTTCTTGTTTATTTGTAGTAAATATAATGGGGATTAGAAAATCTCAAAACCCTTGGATGGAAATGCATTTAATTTATACCCATAATTTTGATTATATAGTTATTTAAATTGGGCAATAAATTGATTAAATTGTTTTTTTAGCAGTAGACAAATTTACATGTAACTTATGTTTGCAAAGTGTTTGCAACACTTGTTGAACATGTTGAAGGTGTTCATATAGTATCTTTCTTTTAACCAATGGCCTAGGATATTAATTTATGTGTTTCACGAACACATGAAACTAGTTTCTATGCTTGTTGTTGGATAATGTGTGCCTCATGCATAATGCAGCTACTCTATTTTATTGAAGTTTATTGTGGTGTTGGTGTGAAGTTTGATGAAAGAACTTCTATTTATTTTTCTCTATTACTCGATCAAATGGTAGAATGGAATATTTTTTAGTGTATCATATATGCCAAAGAGAATCAGTACCTTATTATTATTTTTCCTTTTCAAGAGTAAGTTAAATCAATCAAGGGCTATTTCAGAAACTATATAGATCATAAAGAATCAAATTTAAATATAAACAAAAAGAAGGTGTGTTGTTTTGAGATTGTATTTTTCTTTTTCATTTTTGGTTGTTTAATTCCATGGACATAGCTTAGGGATCATTTGAATGACAGAAATTTAAATATTGTAGAGAGAATAGATGTTAAAAACTATAGAGGTAAGGATTAGTGCAATGTACATTGCAATATTTACCATGTGTTGCATAGCAATGGTCTTTTTAGGTTGGATGCATTTTCATATAATCCTAGGGATTGTTTAATTCGTGCATTCCACGTCCTGTATCATATTGCAAATACAAAAATGAAAACACAGATCCATATTACATCTTGTTTAATGATGCAAATCCTGCTAGTGGGCATTACGAACCATCACTTTACAAAAACCTATCCAAATGCAATATTGAAGAATTAGATTGCATCGGTTACAAGAAAGTATTAGACAATTAAATATTGCATCTGGATATATTTTTTGTAAATTAATGATTCATAATGGCCACTAATAGGATTTGCATCATGAAACAAGATGTGATATGGATTTGTATTTGCACTTTCTGTTGAGATGTCTATGATCTTTTTTCCTTGTTAGTAACCAAGATGCAATAGATACATTTAACCATTTTTCTAGTCATTGTATGCAAAATGTATTCCCCCATAGTTCTCTATCATTTTCATTTACATTCGAAGATGCATACATCTGCATTTTTTAAAGATTTATGTTAATGTCATGAATTCCATGCAATTCGTACAATAAATCAGATCCTAGCTCATATTGATATGATTCCAATGCCTTTTTATCTCCATTGTCTAAACAAACTAAGAAATTATCTATTAATCCATTTTTCAATTCAATGGAAGAGTAATGGAAATACAACAAGACATGGAATACATCAAATAAACAATGCCCAAGAGTATATGAAAATGCATCCATTCTAAAAATACAATTGTTATGCAGCACATGGTCAATATTTCCATGTACCATGCAATATTCCTTATGTGTGAATCCTTTTTCTATGATCATATCTTTGTAATCTGCACAGCTATATCTTTCGCACCTCCGTACTCCGCATAGCAAACACTTAGTTTATTTTCAACCCTTGTGCGGAAAATTCATACCACTCATCATCCCACACTCCCACACTCTTGTACTTCCACACCTCTACACTTACAATAGTTTTGCACCACATATTATGACAAGTCATGTAATTTGCACAACAACCGAGTCGTTTATGGCATGTTGATTTGCTTAGATTTACAAGGAAAGGGTAGGGATTTAGAACTAATGCAAAGTAAATTTCTTGCTCTAATGGTTTCTATTTACGATTACCCATATTTTGAATTTGATTCGTATGTGTGGAAAAGACATATTAGAGAATATGCATCATGCACTTGGCCTTAAAGATATGTGATCTTTGTAATGTATTTATCTTTCAAGAATTTCCTAGTCAAAATCCTTTTTACTTAGGCATTTTTCAAGTTGTGCGGAGGATTTTTGTATGACCATATTTCCACACTAGGAACAACTATATCCTCCACACATCCACACTCTACACAGGTATATCCTAGGAAGAGATAACACTTAACCTATATACAACCCTTGTGTGAAGAATTCATACTACTTATCATCCACCTATATTCAACCCTTGTGTGAAGAATTCATACTACTTATCATCCCGCACCTCCGCACTTCCAATAGTTCCACACCATGGATTGTGACAAGACATGTAATTTGCACAATAATCAAAACATCTATGGCATGTTAATTTGCTCTGATTAATGAGGAAAGGGTGGGGATTCAGAACTAATGTGAAGTAAATGTCCCACTTTTCTATCAACTAGCCAGTGGCTTCTATCTATAATTATGTGTATTCTGAAGGTAATTCATATGTGTAGAAAGGAAATTTTAGTAAACACACGACATGCTCTTCACTTTAAAGCAATTTGAGCTTTGTACTATATTTATCTTTCAAAACATTCCTAGTCAAAAGTGTTTTTACTTTAGTCATTTTTCAGGTTGTGCAAAGGCTTTTACTATGACCATATATATTAACTTTGTACAATTATATGTTTTCCATCTCTGCACTATGCACAAGTATATCCCTTGCACAGTAAAAACTTAATTTATTTTTTACTCTTGTGCGGAGAATTCATACCACTCATCCTCCTGCACTTTGATACTTTCACACCTCCGCACTTTCAATAGTTTTACACCACATATTGTGACAAGCCACATAATTTGCATGATAACCGAATCATTTATGGCTCGTTGATTTGCTTAGATTTACAAAGAAAGGGCAGGGATTTAGAACTAATGCAAAGTAAATGTATCGCTTTTCTATGGGATACCTAAGGGTTTCTATTTATTATTACTTGTGTTCTGAAGGTGATTCATATGTGTGGAAAAGACATTTTAGTAAATACGCCTCATGCACTTGGCCCTAAAGAAATTCGATCTCTATAATGTATTTATCTTTTGAAAAATTCCTATTCAAAAGGGTTTTTACTTAACTATTTTTTAGGTTGTGTGGAATCTTTTTCTATGACCATATCTCTGCACTCCACATAGGTATATTCCCTGCAAAGCCAACATTTACTCTATTTTCAAACCTTGTGCAAAGAATTCATACTTTTAACCCTTGCGTGGATAATTCATAATGCTTATCCTCCTGCACTTCTACACCTCCACACTTTTGCAGTCTGCATAGCTATATCTTCCACACCTCTGCACTTTGCACAAGTATATATGTCATACAGCCAACACTTAGTCTATTTTCAAGCCTTGTGAGGAGAATTCATACGACTCATCTTCCTGCACTCCCGCACTTCCATACCTCTACATTTCAAATAGTTTTGCATCACGAATTGTAACAAGCCATGTAATTTGCATGACATCTGTGTCATTTATGACATGTTGATTTGCTTTGATTTACAAGGAAAGGGAATGGATTTAGAACTAATGTGAAGTAAATGTATCTCTTTTCTATGAGCTACTTAATGTTTTCTATTTATGACTACATGTATTTCAAAGTTAATTCATATGTGTGGAAAATATATTTTAGTAGATATGCATCATGAAATTGGCCTTAAAGCAATTTGAATTTTGTAATGTATTTATCTTTCGATAATTTCCTAATCAAAATCCTTTTTACTTAACCATTTTTCAGGTTGTATGGAATCTTTTTCTATGGCCATATATCCACACTTTGCATGGCTATATCTCCCACATAACCAACACTTAGTCTATTTTCAACCCTTGTGTGGAGAATTCATACCACTCATCCTTCTGCACTCCCACACTCCAACAGCAATAGTTGTTGAACAAGTTGAAGGTGTTCATCTAGTATCATGGTTTTAACCAATGGTATGTCATATTAATTTATGTATTTTGCATGCACATGCAACTAGTTTCTTTTCTTGTTGTTTGATAATGTGTGTCTCATGCATAATGCAGCTACTTTGTTTTATTTAAGTTTGTTTTGTCATTGGTGTAATGTTTGAGAAAACCACTTCTCTTTCTTTTGATCTATTTATAGATCAAATGGTAGAATGGAATTATTTTTTAGTGTATCATATATGCCAAAGAGAATTAGTACCCGATTATTATTTTGATTTTTCAAGAGTAAGTTAAATCGGTCAAGGGTATTTCAGAAACTATATAGATCAAAAAGAATCAAAGTTAAATAGAAAAAAAAAACAAGGCGTGTTGTTTTGAGATTGTATTATTCTTTTTATTTTTTAGTTGCTTAATGTTATAGACATAGCTTAAGCATCATTTGAATGACATAGATTAAAACATGGAAGAGACAATAGATGTTGAAAATTATAAAGGTAAGGAGCAGTGCATTGTACATGGAAATATTGACCATGTGTTGCATAGGAATGGTATTTTTAGATTGGATGCATTTTCATATACTCCTAGGGATTGTTTATTTTATGAATTCCACATCTTGTTGCATTTACACTACTCTTCCATTGAATTTTGAAATGGATTAATAGATCATTTCTTAGTTTGTTTATACAATGGGGATATAGATGCATTGCAATCATATCAATATGATCTAGGATCCAATTTCTTGTATGAATTGCATGAAATTCATGACATTAAAATATATATGTAAAAAATGCAGTTGTTTGCATCTTCAAATGTAAATAAAAATGAGAGAGGACTATGGGGAGATACATTTTTCATACGATGGCTAGAAAAATGGTTAACTATATTGATTTTAGTTTGGTCACTAACAAGGGAAAAAAAGAATTTGCATTTCAACATAAATGCAAATACAGATCCATATTGCATCGTGTTTCATGATGCAAATCCTGTTAGTAGTCATTACGAACCATTACTTTACAAAAAATTGTCTAGATGCAATCTTGAACAATCTAATACTTACTTTTCATTGATGTGCAAAAACCTTGAATACTATTAGAAGTGTAATATAAATTAGATGCATTCTTGTGGATTAAGCAAAGCGATACCTTACACATATAATTTTGGTGATAGTTTGTTCGGAGAAATTTTCTATTTGATAGCTACAGACTTTGATGTACAATCCTTGAGACTTTATATTGTGCAATGCAATCACAAGTGGTGACCAGAATGCATTGCATTGATTGCACCAATATGTGGGACTTGGTGCTATACATAATACAACAATGATTGTGAATTGGCACAAGTATCTTGTAAATATGGCAATTCCATATGAAAAATAGAAGATAGAGGATGGGTGATTTTGTTTACAATGGATATCAATCATTTGCAATGTAAATATCCAAGTCTGGTCCCTCCATGGAAACAACATTGTCAACTTGTATCCCACTAACTCAAACTATGATATAACAGTTTATGCATTGTCATTTGAAACAGATATAGTTCACATGCACTATGATCCATTGCTAAGAGAAAGGTATAATGACATATGCAATCAGCATTGTGATTGATGGATAATGGGACTAGTCAATATACATGGAATCAACTATGATACAGATACAGTAGTTCCATTGACAAAAAGTATGGGTGATAATGTATTGTTTCATGAACATGTACTAGAAAAATGCCAGCATATACACCATGCACATGGTAGGGATAAAATGGTGTTGGAAAATGAAATTGTGGCCTCTGAGATGGCTTGTCATCAAGAAAAGACAAGTACATTTGAGAATAATAGACTTATTTATCACATTCTAAAAAATATGATATGTAAAAAAAAACAAATGCAATTATGCATTCCCCATCAGACATGGAATGAAAAGTCATACACATGGAAAAGATGTATATTCCATTAATGGATAAATGCATGGTAGTAAAATAAAAAGAGTGGTGCCTAAAGTGGTTGGATCCAATGGTAGAAAGTGAGGAGTTTTTCATCGTTGGGAAATCTTCAATTCCCATGAGGGGTTTACCTGGAGCCATGGGGGAACCTTGAGGTAGTGGTCGAATGTGTGGTTTCACCCAGAGAAATGATATTAAATGGTATTGTGACCAGTGCACACATAAATGGATCAAATCCCACCCCCATGTCCTCCAAATTTAAAATTTCAAGTGGTTGTAGCTCAATTGGTTAGGGTGGGGAGTTTTCTCCTCCCCACCCAGGTTTGAGTCTCATCTTTGCGACATGCTTCTCTTTGTGAGCCAAATATTCTTGAAATACTTGACCCTCCTATGTTCTCTGGATTTTGGGGGGGATTAGCGTGTATGTAGCGAGCTTCACGCCGTGAACCACAATAGAAAAAAAAATAACAAGAGTGGCATACATGAAATTGAAACAAACACAATCAAGTGCCAAAACTAGACAGAAAATAAAAAGTAGATGTTCATCTATTGATCATGTCGATGTAAAAAGGAAACAAGCATGACAAGTCTATGTGAAACAGATCCAAGACATACCTAAGAACAAATGTTCAATTTGTGAAGAATTTCATTTTTCAAAGCATATTAGACTCTTCAACGAATAATTGAAGAAAGAATATATGATCTTGAAAGCATATGACAAAACATTTTCTTGTAACAAGATATGTATTAGCTTCAAAAAAGAACTTGAAAATGGGAAACTACCACAGTTTGCAACACCTGACCAGATAAGATGTAACATGCCATTACCAATTGCAAGCACACTCTCAGAACTTGAAGAGAGACTTTTATCACTCAGAATTGCATTTGCACAAATCAGATAATGGGTTAACAAATGATCTCATATGGACTTGACAGGATCAATCATCAATGTGCATGTTCATATGGATATTTTCCAAAAAGCATTGCCACAATTAATGGATGAAATAATGACAATTGCAGTTGAATTTAAAAGACGATTGCAATACAAAAATGCATATCAAACTAGACGAGTATGTGTAAATATTTCCATGGGAGCATTAAAAGAATTATGTTCGAGAACTCTATACAAGGCTGAAAACATCTCTATAAATGAAGAATGGGTTGATGTTCTCAAACAAGATAATAAAAAATGCATGGAAAATACAAATTATGATTGTGAAAGTGATATGGAAATAGACTCGAATAGTGAGAGACCTAGTGAAACCTTGGTACATGGATTCATAGAGTCGCAATGTATCCATGATTTGCAAGAAAAGATCATTGAAATTTCATCTTCTGAGGGGCAACGTCCACTTAAAATTTTCATGGACAAGTACATAGAATAAATTAACTTTCCAACCTTATTCTATGGAAATCCACGTGATAATGACAATGTAAATATATTTAGTTACCAAAAAATAGTGAAATTGGAATTTCTACATGCTAACGGTGATTTCTCATATCACACAACAAATTTGTTTTTCAAAACAGTGCAAACAATAATCGACAAAGTGCTTTCCTGTATGCATATACGGATAAGAAAGGGACAACTACGAGGAAGAAAGCTACATGAAAAAGATGTGAAGTACAAACCAATTTTAGAAATATGATATTGGATACACAGATTTCAAAAATATTCTCATTTCTCTTGATTACTTGCAACATATTAAGAAAAACGTATTTGCAATGATACAGCAGTTGGGGACTCCAACCTTTTTCATCGCATTCACAAGTGCAAAGCATCACTGGCATGGATAGGTCTCTGCATTGACCGACTTGTATAAGAACAAAGGAAATGGAAATCACTATGAAACATTGGAAGAAAAGGACATTGATTACCTCATAAGAAAGGACCTAGTCACATGTAGTCATTACTTTAGACATGGAATCAATTATTTAAAGCAACTGATATGTCATGAAAAAACCTTTTTTGGAAAAGTATAGGACTACTACTTTGTGATAGATTTCTAGAATAGAGGAAGCAGGCATGAACATGGGTTGTTGTGGATAGAATATGCACTAATATATGGAAGCAACAGTGATTCAGAAATTGTGAAGTTTTTGGACAAGTACATAACATGTAACACAGATCATTTGCATCTGAATCTTGCCACATTGCATAGGAATTTACATACAAGAAGCTATAAGAAATGAAAGAATTCACATTGCAGATACAACTTTCCTATGCCTCCAATGAGAATGGCAATGATACTTGAACAAATTAATTTACCAGAGAAATCTCTCAACGAGAAGTCAAAGAGCATGTTTGCATCAGTAGAGAAAAAAAAATATGACTTTTTAATGAGATTCAAATAATTCTTCATGCAAATGGAACTAGCAGAGGATGGGTACCTCCGGCTAGTACAATGCACACTAAAACAACCGATAATTTTCCTAAAACAAAAACCTTCACATATTTGGAACAACATTTTTTCAAAGGAAATGTCAAATATATGGAATACAAATACATATGCACAATTCATATTGAACACATATGATGCATCATCATATTGCAATTCATACATGACTAAAGTTGAAAAATCTATGACAAATGAATTTAGGAGGATAAGCAAAGAGCATGAAAAGAGAAAAATTGATGTTATGCAAATGATACTTACACTTGGAAATACATTGCTTAATATTCAACAAATGTTACTCAACAATCATTTCATATAGGTCTTTCTCTGCCACTAAATTGCAATTCAATAGGGTGTATCTTTATAAACACATATCCAATAGATCAACGCACATTTGTCCTTAAACTAGTATTTTTATTAAAAAATGAGCCTAACGATTCAGAAGATGTCATGTGCCAGTATATTATTGATTACTACATTAAACTCCCACATGCTATTAAGAATATCTATCTTGTTGAGTTTGTTTCCAAGTAAAAAATAAATGGTACACACATATCGAAAAGGAAAAAAACAAATGTAATACAATTCATCAAATACAACAAATGCATCGACTGTGAAAATTTATGTAGAGAGAAACTATTGTTATATGTGCCATTTGAAAAAAATGAACATACATTAAAACATAACTAGCCTATAACATGGCATGCTTCTTATAGTTTTCACAAAATTATAATACAAGCCAATGAAGATAACTTTACATACAATATCAATCCAACATGGAGAGATATTTGTTGATGTTTGGTAGCATCAGATAGGTATTTATGCACAGGTCTAAGTGTTTAGACATGTGGAAGTCATCCAAATCCTTGTAACCTTGAGACTTTACTTTAATTAAAGGAATTATTAAATTAAAGTGTGTTTATTAGTAAGTTAAGTTTTATTTAAATAAATTATTAAATTAGCATTAGTGAATTAAATATTAGTCATTGATCTCAAGTGAGGCGAGAAGTAATCTCAACCATCAATCAATTTAGATATTAGGGTTAGGTAATAACTCAATCTTATAAAAGAAAGGATAGGGTGAAGGAGGTAGATAGTTGAAATATCGATCAAGAGATATTGATTTGACATAGAGAGAGTTGGATCAAGAAGGATTGTGATTCAAGGAGATCTTGGAGAGGTGGAGAAGGAATTCCATCTAGAGATTTAGGCTAGATGAAGAGAGAGAAAAGTCATACAGAAGAAGGATCAGTCGTCATGGACAATGCAAGTATTTTGGGACATGTCACACAGTTAGCACAAGTTTTAGCGTAACAGACATGCAGATAGTGCGGGACAGCACAGGTATCAGTGTAACAGTCGTGTTGTTATCATATAGGATCGTACAGCAAGTTTGGAAACAGATTAGACAGTCAGGTTTTGATGTAGTTTGTCTCTTTTCTATTTGGGCCATTTTCGCAGTTAGGGATCCCTTGTAATGTTTGAAGTTATTTGAATGATAAGCTTAGTTGATGGGAAGAATATCTTTGTGTATTGTGCATGAGATTTTTGGTTTCCAGTATTATTTTTCCCATCTTTATTTGAGTTGAATATTCCAACAGTGTATTTTTGTGTTGTGAGTCTTTAACTTGGTCTACAGTAAGGAAATCACTAGATAACAAGATACCTAGGTGTGAGAGTAAGGTTTTCAACAATATAGAAAGTGTTATTCAACAACTAGATAATGGCATTGTCAATATTGATGGTGCATCGAAAGAACAAGGAACAAGTACAACCCACTGTGAACAGTACGATTTGCAAGTAGACCTGCAATGTGCTCGAGGAAAAAATATGAAAAGATCAATTAATATTGGCTTCCATGTCACAGGCCATCCATTTTTTCTTGAGAATATAGAATTTTACAGATTTACAAGAATTTTAAATAGAGAACAACAAGAAATTGTCAAAGACATTTCCCTAAAGAAATTAAAGGACATGCATAAGAAATTGTACTTGTTTCTTACAGGTGGAGTAGGAACAGGGAAAACATTCACAGTAAAAATGATATTCCAAATGGTTATACGAATATGCAATGCATACAATATAATTGATCCTTTGAAACCAAAGGAATTGATATTGGCGTACACATGTAAAGTTTCTTACAATGTAGGTGGAACAACAATCTATTATGCATTTCTAATTCCTTTCAACAAGTCTCAATTCCTTCCAATTAGCAAAGAAATGTTAGACACCTTATCAAAGTTTTATCAGGAACTACAAGTTGTCTTCATTGATGAAGCCTCTTTGGTCAGAAGTCAATTCTTATTATCCATTGATAATCGACTAAGAAGCATAAAACATGTACAAACAACATACTTTGGAAACATAGATATGATATTTTGTGGCGATGTTTATCAAGCACATCCCATATATGATTCCCTAATATTTGAACACCCTACCATGAACATGAAAAGAATAGCAATGAATTTTGGAGAGATAATGTAAAGTGTTATGAATTGCATATTACAATGTGGAAAACGAATGAAAAAATTATTGCAATTCTAAATAGGATATGGATAAATAGAAAAACAAGAAATGATTTAGAATATATCAATACAAATTGCATGTGCCCTGCTCCAAATGGCCAAACATTCACTTACATGTTTTACAAAAACAAATATGTTGCAATGCATAACAAGTATATTCTATTGTGTATGCCCTTACATGTTTTACAAAAACAAATATGTTTCAATGCATAACAAGTATATTCTATCGCTTATGCCTAGAAAGGAGCATTTAATCAATGCAATTGATGAAGAGGAAGACAATCATGGTAATATGTCATACCATGAACATACAACAACTTTTCCTTTGCAACTTGTCCTAAAATTAAATATGTGTGTTTAAATATATGCATGCAACTATGATTCACATGATGGTTTAGTGAATGGTGTAGATGGAATAATCAAAGCATAAATCAAAATAGATATGGGTGATGTTTTGTTGATCAAGTTATATGATCTACATATTGTACATCACCGAGCTAGTGGGTTAGCTTCTTTAAATAGAATAGACATTTCTCCTGAGTGGATACACATATCGCGCATATCAAAACCAATATCAATAGCAGCAAATACAAGTCATTTGAAAATCCATAAAAAAAATCCCAATTCAACTTGCATGTGCACGTATAATACATAGATCACACGGTCTAATGTTAGACAATGTTGCATTTGATATTTATGAGATACGAATACATGGATTAGTGTATACAGCATTGTCACGTGTAAGAAAAATAGAGCCTTTGTATCTTCTAAATGATTTGACAATGGATAACTTCAAGGTTAAAAAAAAAGATAGTTATCGAGATACAATGTCTGCAGAGCGATGCAAAATGGAATCTAGAATATGATTTCCAATCCATACAATTAGAGTCATGCATCTCAATTATTTCACTAAACATGCATAGTTTGCATGCACATATTAATGACATATTCAGTGACCATGACACAATGCAATCTAATATTTTGTGCATTCAAGAAAAATATGTCACTTCCCATGCAAAATGAACAATTTCCAATTAACAATTGCATATCAAATTGCAATAAAAATGGGGTGATGATACTAGTCAAAAATCATCTAGCAATATTGGAACACACGCATTTTGAGAACAAAGTGTGGAGGTGCTTGTAGCAAGAGTAACAATCAATGGATTGCATATTGCAATTGTCAATATCTATGTTGCACCACATGCAACTCTAAGCAGCATATTAAATGACATTGCAAAATCATTATGAAATTTTCATTTGAACGAAATCATAGTCATTCTAGGAGACTTCAATATTGACATGTCTCAATGCAATGAGAAGACAAAAAATTGGAAATTTACATGTGCAATCACAATCTCCATTTTTTCTTGGACAAAAAAAAATTGTACGAAAAACGTTAATTGATCATGTATGGTCAAATGTGAACAATGAAAAATCCAAAAAAAATATATTAAATACATATTGCACTGATCATGATACAATTTGTCTTCTACTTGCAATCTGAAATGCATCTAAATCATAATACATATTAGCATATGACCATTGAATTACATAGACATCACAATACATATTGGCATATTTCCATATTCTTGTTACATATTCATAAATTTTATTTCCTTCTTACTGAACCAAAGCATCTTTTCGTATTCTTGTTACATATTTAGAAACTTCTTCTCTTTGTATTGCATCAAGAAATTGTGTTGCAGATGACAAGTAGTTGGTGTAGTACAGATTTCGCAAGCAAGGAAAATAATACATCAACAATTTGCATTGCATTTCCATCTCACAAAAATCTATTTTCATAGTTATTTGCTTTGTTCAATGTAGAATACATTGAAACAATCATCAGCAATTAAGAAGAAAATAAGAAAAAAACAAACATGGAACAAGAATTGAAAAGGTACATATTTCTAATTTTATCTGTATTCTATTGATTTGCATTTCATTTGTTATTTTTAAATATTGTATATTTCATCATGTTTTGACATAAGAGTTTATTTTCTTGTTCATTGCATTTTGTGCACCACTTTCACATCAAAATGAGATAGAATAAATGAAGGAGAGCAAGAATTTGCAAGCAATACAGAAGAAACTTAGGAACAATATCCAAAGAGGAGGTATGATCATAATAATAACACAAACAACACCTTCTTTTTAGTTAATTATATACATATGTAGTAATCTATATTCATAGTACATGTAGTGTATATAATCCAAAGTGCATAGTTTTGGTGTGTATCTCTCTTATCGTTGGGGGGTTGAAGACCTAAGGTTTGTCAAGATTTGACAAACAAAACCCCAAGGCATCTGCATACTCAAACTTCAGTCAAGGATCGAAGAAGGTCTCACCTGAGACAACATGATAATCACACAGGCCATTTAGTCTTGTGTTGGATGTGAACGAATAGTGTGCTCAAGGAAAAAATTTGGGCCTACACTGATTCGCTCATAATACATTAACGCGGTAATAAACATAAATCATTAATATAGATATCCATTCAACTCAAAAAACACATATTGGATTGCAGAAAGAAACATCACTTTTCATTATCTTCATTTGATGACAAAAATACATACAAAGGAAGACTACTACATTTCGTAAAATTGTGTTATGTACTCTTCTTATGTCAACAATCATTACATTACTATGCACTATGCACTCTCTCTTCTTTTTACACACAAATTGGACACTATTACAAACTTCCAACACTAACATTTGGTGTTAACATGCCCCTAACACTATTTGTTGGATTGTCCTTGACTCAAATGGTACTATGACATCAGTAGAGTGTTGTCTTGAATTGTGAGACACCTAAATGTGACTAAGTTAGATACCCACATAGTGCTTGAGTAAGTGAAAATCATCTCTCTGGGTTGTGGTTGCAGTAAGACACAACTCCTTGAATGAGTTGAGTGGCCCCAAAGGTGACATATGGATTTGGGCTTCATTTTCCCAGGATCTTGACCTTTCTCTCCTTGGGCTCACTCTAGATGAGTGAAGGGTATACATACTTAATCATGGAGTCTATAACTCGGAGCATTGACTAAGCCAATTCCTACAACTATAACTTTTCCCAGTTACTCAGGAACCTACCAAAAATTGGCCCCAAGTAATTGCTCCATCATCCAAGACCACCAGCATCCTCCTGTCTCATTGAGCTTGGTTGATAGCGGGGAATATGTGGAAAACTGCAACTGATAGAGGGATCATCCTAAAGAATCAAACTATCGTGTTGAGAAAAGGTGTTGATCCATGGTGGCACACACAACAGCTATCGGCTGAGAGAGTTGGCATATCGTAGAAGCTTCAAATAATAATTGAAGAAACTATTTAGTGGCCCTAATCATGTTGTTGGTGAATTTTAGGTTGGGTTCTCTTCCCAACAATTTCACTTCAATATTCAACCGACGTGATAAAGAAACCTTAGGACTGTAGGCCACCTACATGGACTGTGATTTGTAGGAAACCACATGCTTGCTAGAAGAAGCCATGGGTGTGGGGACTTCATGGTGGAACTAGAATTCCTGAGATAAATGGACCTAATAGTTGAATGGTTGTTGGGAATGCTTATTTGACAACTAACGGGAGTTCTATTTGTGGAGAAATGGAGGTTCCCTCTAAATACTATGGTGCTAGAGAGTGGTATAAATAGCTAGGAAGACGACCGGAAATTCATGTCGTGATGTTCATGTTTTTCTACCAACTCCATGCCATGGTATTCCAGTACTGATATGTTGCAATCCAAATCTAGGTTCCTTTAATGTTGTGTGTCATGGTGTTAAGAACCAAATATCAAAATAGCATAAAAACCTCAGGGTAAGTACTCAACGCCTTGACAAAGAGAGAATTTTAGATAATAAGCCTTTTTGAGGGGGAAACCTTCTTATACACCACATAAATTTATAAATACAATATGATTCCAAATGAAAAGGTCTCATTGGTATATATAAGATATTAGGAGGTACAATTACAACTAATGGACCCAAGCCTACATAAATAAAACAACAATGCTAATGTAATACGCCCCAATTAAGGGGTAATGTGCCACTATTTAGGGCTTAACATGCCCCTCCCCTTCAAACAAGTGGTGTTCGCAATGCTTGAGTAATTATGGATGCTTCTATATAAAAGACCCATCTTCCCAAGTGGAATCTTTAGCAAGTAGTTTCTTCCACTTAATGAGATACTATGAAATGGATTTGTTCCTCAGCTGGTGAATTCTTGTGTTAGTGATAGCTTCAGGATCCAATATGATTTTTCCTTCCTTGTCAAGTTCTAGAAATATAGTTTGAATTGGGATCTTGTCACCTATAGCCTTATTTAAGAATGAAACATGGAAAACTGGGTTTACTCGTGAAGATGTAGGCAACTCCAATTTGTATGCCATAGTACCAATATTTTGCAACACCTTATAAGGGCCATAGTACTTTGGTGATAATTTATTATCCTTCTTAGCTTTCTTGAGGGACATCTATTTGTATGGTTGTAGTCTTAAAAATACTCAATCCCCTAGTTCAAAACTTCTTTCACTATGACGTTGATTTGCTTGTTGTTTCATGTGATTATGTGCCATGGTCAGGTTGTCCTTTAAGAGTTGGAGAACTTTTTTTTGATGCTCGATGTGAACTTCCACTGCTTGAACAATAGATTTTTATTTTAGAGAAGAAGTGATGGACATTGGGTGATATCCATAGAGTGCCATAAATGGTGTCATTTTTGTTGCAGTATGAAAGGAAGTGTTATACCACCATTTTGCCAAGGGTAACCACTTGAACCATTGTGTTTGTTTATCAGATACAAAGCAACGAAGGTATCCTTCTAGACATTTGTTCACTATATCAGTTTTTCCATCAGATTGAGGATGATAAGATGAGCTATGAGCCAATTGAATACCCAAACAAGAAAATATTGTTGTCCAAAAATGTCCAGTGAATATGGGATCTCTGTCACTTACAATAATCTTTGGGATTCCATGTAGCTTTTGAATTGTCTCCATGAATGCAGTGGAAACTGTACTCAATTTGAAAGGATGAGAGATTGCACAAAAGTGTGTGTACTTGTTCAGTCTATCAAAAATCACCATGATGACAATATTTCCTTCAGACTTCGGTAACCATGAGATGAAATCGATGGAAACCTCCTCCCAGCGTTGACTAGGGATGGCTATTCATTCTAAAGGATTTGGAGTCTTAATTGTTTCCACCTTATTTTGTTGGCAAACAAAACATTATGCCACAAACCTTTGAACATCGGTTTTAAGGCCATCCCAAAAAAAATCCTTCTTGACCTTTTGGTAGGTTTTCAAAAATCTTGAGTGCCCTCCTACTAGAGAGGTGTGCAATTACAAGAGTACCTTTTATTTGAGTTGAGAGTTCTTACATAAATATAACCTATCTTTGTACCATATTGAATCATTTTTCCATGTAAATGTATCTGATGCATTGGAATCCTATTGCAACCTTTGAATGAGAGTCCATAATTTTTCTTCATTCTTCCATTCATCCCTTTCTTGTATTATCCAATCAGGTTGGATGATCGAGATAGTACAGAGAAAGGCCTCGACATATTCATCATTTCATGAGAGTGCATCTGCCACAACATTTTTCTTCCCTCTTTTGTAGATGATTTCAAAATCATAACCCAACATCTTGGTCACCCATTTTTGTTGTTCTTCTGAAGATAGTCTTTGTTCCAAGAAGTATTTAAGACTATCCTGATCCATTTTGACCTTGAAGTTCCTAGCTATTAGGTAAGGGCACCATTTCTTCAATGCATGTAGTATTTCCATCATTTCCTTCTCATAAATGGGTTTGTGTAATTCATTTACCTTGAGTGTTAGACGTTCAAAAGAAAGGGGCGTTCCTTCTTGCATTAGAACATCACCAATTCCATTTCCTAAGGCATCACATTCCACAATAATGGTTTTTGCGAAGTCTGGTGTGGTCAATACAGGAGCTTTGCACATTGCCTCTTTAAGTTATTCAAAATCTTGAGTTACCTCTGGAGTCCATGAAAATGCATCCTTCTTAGTTAATGTCGTTAAAGATTCTTCTATTCTTCCATAGTTCTAAACAAACTTGTGGTAGTAACCTGTCAAACCCAAAAATCCTCTAAGATTCTTCAATGTTTTGGGAATCGGCTAGTCCATCATGGCCTTAGTATTGTTAGGGTATACCTTGACACCTTCATGAGATACAATATGACCCAAATATTCTACCTCCTTCACCCCAAAGAAACATTTGGATGGTTTGGTATATAGTCATTGCTCCTTTAGTAGTTGTAGAACCCTGTCAACATGTTGAACATGATCCTCCCAAGACTTCTTATAGATTAGTATATCATCAAAAAATACTAACACAAAATTTTGAAGGAAGGGATTGAAAATGGAATTCATCAACCCTTGGAATGTGGAAAGTGGATTCCTAAGGCCAAAAGGCATGACCAAAAATTCATAATGACCTTCATAAGTTCGAAATGTTGTTTTTGCGATATCTTCTTCCTTCATTCTAATATGATGATACCCTGAACGGAGATCCAACTTTGTGAAGTAGATTGCTCCATGTAGTTCATCTAAAAATCCATCAATGACGGGAATGGGAAACTTATCTTTAATAGTGATCTTGTTGAGCTCACTATAATCTGGACACATACGCCATAATCCTTCTTTCTTGAGTACCATTACCACCGGTGCAGATTAAGAACTTTGGATAGGTCTAATAATTCCATCCTCTAACATTTCTTCAACCATATTATCAATTTCACTCTTTCGGGCATAAGGGTATCTGTAAGGATTGATGTTAGGAGGAACACTCCCATGAATTAGGTGAATAGCATGATCATGATTGCGAGTGGGTGGAATACCTCTGTGAATATCTTCAAATACTTTGGAATGATTATCAATGATCCCTTGGAGATCTAGGAGAATAGATGGCTTAGATGTTTGAACATATAGTGAGAACAGTTGTACAATTACACCCTGATGCCCCTTTTTCAATAATTTTTTCATGCCATTAGAGCTTATCATATTACTTGGTTTCCCTGTGATACCCCTTAACTCAATTTCCTTTCCTTCCAATGAAAATTTCATGAAAAGTTCTTGAAAATTAAAATCCATTGTTCCCAATGATTGTAACCATTGGAATCCTACTATGACATTAGCACCACCCATGGGTATAGAAATCATTGGACTATTCATTACATATTCCCCCATAGTAAGATTGATCTTATGGCATTTTCCTGAGCAATTGATAGTTCCTCCATTTGCAATCATTACTTGAAAATATGGCACTAGATATATAAAGCAATTGAGAGCTTTGGCTAATTTATAGTGAATGAAATTATGAGTACTACCAGAATAAATTAGGACTATTACCTTTTTATTTTTGATATATCCCTCAATCTTGAGGGTTTGAGGAGTGCTAATTCCATCCAATGCATTACATGATATGGTGGGATTCAACTCTTCAGAAGAAATCTCTTCTATGTTTTCATATTGAGATGGTTCTTGTTCTTGTTCTTGTTCTTGTTCCTCTTCACAATCTATGTAGAATAATTTATTCTCACCACACTTATGTCCCTTACTTCACTCGTTGTCACAATTAAAACATAAACCTTTTTCTTTTATTTCCTCCAATTGTTGAGGTGTCAGCCTTGTAGGTTGAGGTGTTTTAGAAGAAGGAACATTATTCTCTCTATAGATGTTAGGAGTGGTCCTTCTAGTATCCATAGCCATTGTTGGCCCTCGACCAAGTTTTGAGGAATACTTGGTCATAGTTGACCATTTGGTACTTCGACTGCCTATCGAAGACGGAGTGCATAGTGAAGCGGAGATCATGGGATCTTGCCACTTTTTGTGGAACCTATTTGGGTTTTTTGGGAATATTGTAATGGGAAAGGGATGTCGTCCCTTGTTTAGGCCTTTTTCTATGTATAAATAGAGGTCTAGTCCATGTAAGAAAAGAGGCCTTGTCTAGTCGATGGCTTAGTGCATAAGTTGGATCTATGTGATCAGAAGTCTGTGTGACTGTAAGAGCTTTGTGCATGTTGTAATAGTGCTGAGTGAACAGAGTGTAAGAAGGATTAGTGCTTGGATCTACCCGGGGAAAGAGGATCTAGCGAGCTGCAAAGATCTCTTGTCCTATGCGGGATAAGGGCCATTGAAGCTTCGTGTTGTAACTTCTTGACCAAGATAATATAAATAAGACTTTGTGGACGTAGCCCCAGGGTGGGGGTGAACCACGGTAACTCTGTGTATTGTGTTGATGTGTTTGTCTCTCTCTTGCTAAGTGCTTTGATATGTTTAGATAGATCTATTGATGCTTTGTGATTATGAGATATGAATGCATGATAGATATGATACATAAGATGCTAAGCACTTAATCTATTGAGTATAACCTGTTTATCATTGCTAAGGGCTAGATCTGAGTAATTACTGCGGTGCTTTGTGCTTTCTGCGAAGTGTATTAATGAATGTATGTTAGGAAATAACTAATGTTAAGTGTGTTGTAAGAAAGATAATCACATATATGTTTCCCAACTAAGGTTGCAGACACCTGAGTCATGCAACCACCCCTACCTCTACCTCAGGTGAGACTTCATCTGCTTCGCAGGTGTTGCCTAAAGGGCCAGTAGTTAGGGCTTTGTTGGTGCGATCTTGAATGTTGAACCCTGGGTCTTCCCCTGTGCCAATAAATGGTTCCCCACCTTTCTCTCTACTCGATTATGGTACCTTCATCCCATTGACAACCTAAGAAAGTGATCATGAGCTTACATGTCCGACGAGCTTAGCGCAGCAGAAGAATCGGTGAGATAAGTACTCGCTAGCTTAAGAATTGAAAGAGTTATGTCAGAAAGAGGAATGTCCATCGAAGTCCAAGCCTCGTTGTCAAGAGGAGTAGCAGCTTCTCCATCCACTGCTCGAGCTAGACCATCTTGATAGACCACCGAGAAATGTACTAAACATATATATGACATCGAGAACGCCAAACTGATCTCGAGCATCTTGTCCTCTTACATACCTCCTCTGAAAGGTGAAATCAATTGTGATAGTGTGCCCCGAGATTACGACTATCCTATGATCACTGCGTACCTACCGAAGGGTGTGCGTGCAATTCGCACTAAGTAGACCAAGCTTGCAGCATTGAAGTTTTGCGACTTTAACCTTGGTGACCGGAAAGCCTATAGTATGCTTGCCCCGCACAAGTATATGACGATGAAAAAGGGAAACAATTCTGATATCATCCCTAGGCAATGGACGATGAACCTCGTGCAGTCCACCTTACTTAATGTAATGAAGATTCCACACTTTGGCAGGCACCAGGAGGTGAACGCTTGCATAAAATTGCTACTGTCGAGCTACCATGGAGGATATCTTTGGTTGAACCGGTGTATAACGATTGATTCGGCGTTGATCAATCAGATCACCGAGCTTAGCATGTAGGGCCCTGACCTGCAAGACTATTACCCTGGAAAGATCGTGGATCGCGCTCTTTCACAGAAGATTAAAGAGGCCTATGGAAATGTTGAAAAAGGTGTGCGAGGTTATAAGGTAACCTCTATTGATAGTGGTGCAATGTGCCTCTCCTTTCAGATGATTGCAAGAAAGTTAGTCTGTAAGAAAAAATCGACACAGGTATCTGGGTTTGAATTTGATCTCGCGGGAAAATGCGTAGAAGGAGTCCAAATGCATTGGTCGAAGTACTTAGCGGATCAACTCAAATTGGATTGCAGAGAAGCGTAAGACCAAGGATATGAGTTCCACTTTAGTTGGATTCTCATCCTGATTGTCTTCATAGCATGGGAGATGTCGGAGGATGTCATTTTTCCTAAAACCCTGTCGTTTGAACCATTAGCTGCGAAGTTCAGTACATTATGGTACACGACAGATATGAACAGGCAATGGCAGTCGAATACCCTCTTTTATAGATACTACATCCAGATGAAGACCATGATACAAGCCACACCTCTCATTACTCCGAACACACTCCACAGATTCAGACCCTTAATGAAGTTCAGCATGGACCGCCACTTCATATACCTAACTCCACATGTTGATGAGCACTAGGAACAGCTGCAGTCCTATTATAAACTGACAGAAGAAGACCTTGAAGAGATCACCAAGGACTGGTTGGTGGACCTCCTCGTTGCAGCAGATCCAGTGGATATTTCATATATCAGCAGCCTAGAAGCTGTGCAAGACACACATGGGCCCAGTAAGACAAAGAAGACAAAGGAGATGAAGAAAATTGAAGAGGTTCAAGATGTGGATAGTCGCTTTGTAAGGACAACTTCCGTCACACCAGATGAAGAAGTTAATGACGAAGACCTAGAAGAAGTTGAACAACAACCAGAAGATGAAGTCGAAGTTCTAAAGAAAAGAAAAGGGTCACCTTTGAAGTCTTATGTTAAGAAGAAATCCAAAGCGGTCGTGAAAAAGATGAGACCATGCTCAATCCAGATGACTTCAGCTTTCTCCTCGCGACTTTGAATGAATCTATAGAAGAGATCACAGAAAAGAAGGAGGCCAAGAAACATATGATGTACAACAGAATCGAAGTCGAACTCCAAGGAGTACAGCGAGCCCTCCAGTATAACCGCGCAGTCTCCACTTCACCTATGCTAGAAGGAACACCCAAAGCAGGAGATGAGTCATTTCAACTTCGCAGGGTTGTTGACCTAGTTGAAGTATGCCTTCGGAAAGTAGAAGAAGTAACAATGTAGGCCACCTAGGCCCTAAATCACGCACACGAGGAAATCATAGAGCAGCACCAAGATGCACAGCAAGAGAAGGAGGCCATCCAAGAGAAGGTTGATAAAGAAAAAGAAAATATCCAGAAAGAAAAGGAGTAGTTGCTTGCAAAGCAGATCGGGATCAAAGAAGTAGTCAATATAGCATTTCGTTATGTGACTAGCTTAGAACAGAAGGTAGAAGAACCCATAGAATGCCAAGTAATGAAGCTTGCTGAAGTCATTCAACAACTACAACAAAGAGTAGTAGAACTAGAGCTCCGAGCTATACCGAGTACTCCACAAGAAGAACGTGGCCAACGAGAAGTGAAGGCCCAAAGTATAGTAGAAAGGTTTAAGGCATTCACTGAAGAACGTAAGCAATTAAGTAGTAGAAGTGCTCAGATACATGAGAACCTATCCGAGAACCTTGAATTGCATAAATTGGAGTCACGGCTCTAGGAGGCAAAGTACCAAGACAAGAAGTTACAGGTACAGCTGAAGGCCCTACCAACCATAGAGAAAATGAAGAGGTCCCATGAACAACGCGTCGTGTAGCAGCAGATTCATATGATCCAAAGCAAGGTCATGGAAGTGACATAGCAACTTCAACCTTTGCAGCATAGGGATGTCAACTATTCTTATAGATTGAGAGCCAAGGGACAGACCTGGAACAGGTCGTGAACACAGCAGAGAAGCACTTAGAAGGACCAGTTGGTAATGCACTCATTCAGGAGTTTTCTGAGCAAGAAGCAGTAGCAAAGCAACAGGTCGAAGTCGCTCGAGTGAAGCTCGAGACCTTTGAGGCAGTGTTACCCATAGAAGAGTGACTTGGGACGAGTCACAGGTGAGTGTTGGGGGCTCGTTGGCCCTCGACCAAGTTTTGAGGAATACTTAGTCATAGTTGACCGTTTGGTACTTTGACTGCCTGTCGAAGATGGAGCGCATAGCGAAGCAGAGATCATGGGATCTCGCCACTTTTTATGGAACCTTTTTGGGTTTTTTGGGAATATTGTAACGGGAAAGGGATGTCAGCCCTTGTTTAGGCCTTTTTCTCTATATAAATAGAGGTATAGGCCATGTAAGAAAAGAGGCCCTGTCTGGTCGATGGCTTAGTGCATAATTTGGATTGATCAGAAGTCTGTGTGACTGTAAGAGCTATGTGCATGCTGTAATAATGTTGTGCACAGAGTGTGAGAAGGCTTAGTGCTTGGATCTACCCGGGGAAAGAGGATCTAGTGAGCTGCGCAGATCTCTTGTCCTATGCAGGGTAAGGATCATTGAAGCTTTGTGTTGTAACTGCTTGACCAAGATAATATAAAGAAGACTTTGTGGACATATCCCCAGGGTGGGGGTGAACCACGGTAACTCTGTTTATTGTGCTGATGTGTTTTTCTCTCTCTTGCTAAGTGCTCTGATATGTTTAGATAGATCTATATATGCTTTGTGCTTGTGAGATACGAATGCATGCTATATATGATACATAAGATGCTAAGTTCTTAATCTATTGAGTATAACATGTTTATCATTGCTAAGTGCTAGATCTGAGTAATTACTGCGGTGTTTTGTGCTTTCTGTGAAGTGTATTAATGAATGTATGTTAGGAAATAACTAATGCTAAGTGCGTTGTAAGCAAGATAATCACAAATCTATGTCCCAGCTAAGGTTGCAGACACCTAAGTCCTACAACCACCCCTGCCTCTACCTCGGGTGAGACTTCATCTGCTTCGCAGGTGTTGCCGAAAGGGTCAGTAGTTAGGGCTTTGTTGGTGCGCTCTTGAGCATTGAACCCTAGGTCTGCCCCTGTGCCAATAGCCATATTTTTACTTTCAACATTTCTTACCACCCTAAACATGTTCTCCAATGATTTAGATTCCCAAAGGTGAACTGCATGTTGAATGTTATCCTTTAAATTTCCTATGAATACATCAATCAGGTGCTCATATGGAATATTCATTATCTTTGTATTCAATCTTTGGAAGTTCTCAATATGCTTTGCAAGTGAACCCTTTTTCTTGAGACTGATCAATTGGTTGAAGAAGGTATTTCTCCTTGTATCCTCATAGTGTGCTATCATTTCTTCTGTGAAAATTGTCCAAGTGACAAGTCATTTATGAGAACAAATCCATCGATACCACACAAATTGATTGGGTTCTAAATATAAAGACACAATGTGTACCTTTTTTGTGTGTGGCACATCATGTAGATCAAAGAATTGATCCATCTACAGTATTCATGTGATTGGATCCTTGCCATCAAACTTCCTCATATCGATCTTAGGAAATTTTTTGGTCTTCAACCCAAAGTTGGATTTTCTCCAGTCTTGATTATGTTGGGTATGTGTTATATTATTTGCATGACTAGATTTAGTGTTTTCTATGTTGCGTCGGGTGCATAGGGGAGTGGTGTTAGGCCCCCCCTTTGGGGGTTGCAGGGTGGCGATATCCCCCTGCGGGGGGGTTTGGGGGCAGTTCCCCCGAGAAATAAATTTTACCCCAGGAAATGTGTCGCATTTTTGCCTCGTTTTTCATGTCGCATCGATTTTCATGTCCATTGTTGGGAAATTTTTTGGCACATGGTTTTTGCTAATGGTTTTCTATTTCCAGTTAAGGAATTAGGGTTGTTGACTAATCCATGTCATTGGGTTAGTGTTTTGGATGTCGTTGGCTCCTATATGTATATTGTATTGTAAACAATGTATCACTATGAATTATTATAGAATATGTTGGTTTTCTCAGTTTGGATTTTGAGGGGAAAAATCTATGTGTAATGTGTGTATTTTCCATTGTATATTTTCTATTCTTTTACTAAAAAATTGTTTGCAATAAATATTGTACAAGGTTAAAATATACATATTCATCTTCCTTGTGTCCTCATCATGTATTTCATGGGATACATTTTCACTTTCAGGTGGCCTCTCTATTATTACTTCCAACTTAGCTTCAGTTGAATCCATAATGCCTTGTAGCTCTACTTTTGTTACTGCCTTCTTTTGTAAATCATTTATGTCCATGTTCATTTCTTCACCTTCATAAAGAGTCCAAGTAGGATTGTCTGAAGGCTTATTTGGTGTAGAAGTTCCCTTTTATGGTGTCATGTTTTCCAAGTATCATTGTAAGGTAGGAATTCCTAATTTGCTTAGGCAGAGGTCCTCACAGACAAGGGAGTGTAAGGTGCTATAGCTCTATGATATACATGTGGGTTCCAACAATAGTACTTGGCCCAATATATTAGGGAACTAACTAAGGAGGCTTCAACAGGCCCTTAGTTGTACTATCTGACTACTCATGTACTAGAGAGTGACCTCCCCGAGTGTTGTTCTTGGTGGACTATAACAATAAGACGACCAAAAGGCTTACTCGGTAAGTCTCAGGATTCTAGGAGGTCTCTCGATATGCACAAGGTACGTGGGATATCAGATCCGTAGTAGTGCTTTCTAATGAACAACCATTCGAAAGGGGCCTTCCGATATACTCTAGGTACGTGGAAGAACCACACATTCCCTGGGTTGTAGCGCTGACAAGTAACAACAACTCCTACGTTTAGAGACGTCGGAATATGGTTGTACCTAAAAATCCTTAAGATTATCTCAAATTTATGTGATATTCCTTTTATCCCACTTGATTATACCTTTTGAATCACCCCATTTGAATCTTATAGTCAAAATATATGCAAATTTCCAAAAACCAAATGCACCTTTTAAACCTTGATTTGGAGGTGGTTCTATTGGACAATATTTCTTATGTTGTATATCCAAAATGTAGGCCCTTCTAGGTCTGAAATTTCACTGTGTAGTTCTCTGATATGTCTTCTCTGCAATGCCATAGGTCTGATCAAAATTGGATGTGCCAAGTGTAATTTATGGTAACTTCCCCACACCTTGTTGATTTATGTCCCTTCCAGGAGAGCGTACTTGTAAAGTGTGCCAAGAGCACAATATCTGAAATTTGATTCTAAAACTTGCACCAGAAATACTAAATATTTTCCACTATCCAATGAAACTAGTCTCACTTAATTTGGATAGTCATTGAAGAAGATATCAATGTTTTACCCGGAACACAGGTTTGAGACTAGTTAATATGACTAGTCAACTACCCTATCTTACATAAGGTGTATCTACAAAAGTAGAATGACCTAGAAGCTGAAATTTTTATCACATCTACCTTGATAATTTCTATAAATATCCTTTGAGTTTCAAGTTTTGAAACATCATAGAAAAAAATTTATAGCGAAAATTCCACGATGACTAAATTCAGTATGATTCCAGAACCTGATATTACACAAGATATATCTTTTCGAAAGTGTAAAGCCTCAAGAGATGAAATTTTAACCCCAAGTACCTTGATCTTTATACTAAATATTCTCCAAGGAGTTCCTTATGAAACATCGTAGAAACAAAGTTATAGCGAAAATTCCAAGGTTTCTCAGATGCAGCAGTGAAACCCCAAGACCTTGATCTCTGAAACCAAATGTTAAGAACCAAATATCAAAATAGCATAAAAACCACAGAATAACTACTCAATGCCTTGAAAAAGAGAGAATTTCAGATAATAAGTCTCTTTGAGGAGGAAACCTCCTTATACACCACATAAATTTACAAATACAAGATGATTCCAAATGAAAAGGTCTCCTTGGTATATATAGGAGACTAGGAGGTACAGTTACAACTAATGGACCCAAGCCGACATAAATAAAATAACAATACTAATGTAAGATGCCCCAATTAAGGGGTAATGTGCCACTATTTAGGGATTAACAAATGGCAATGATCCATTGTATTGTTGATGGGCCTTGTAGAGTGTGGTGTCACAACTTTTTGCATGCATCGTACCTGGGTAATTTGGTTGAATCAGATAGCTTGACACTTCAACAATGCCAATTTTTGTATAGACCTTATCTTGCTCATGCGAGCAAGTTGTCCCATCCAGTATCTAGTGTGTTACTCATAAATTCACATGTTGGCTTAAATATACCAAATCTATAGACTTGACAACTTTTCCTATCCTCTTATGTGACCGGTGGTGATGCATGGTAGCATCGGACAGGTATTTCTGCACAGGTCTATGTGTCTAGATGTGTGGAAATTGTCCAAATCCTTCTATCCTTGACTTTACTTTAATTAAAGGAATTATTAAAGTAAAGTGTTTTTATTTAGTAAGTTGAGTTTTATTTAAGGAAATGATTTAATTAGCATTATTGAATTAAATAACAGACATTGATCTCAAGTGAGGTGAGAAATAATCTCAATCGTCAATCACTTTTGAGATGAGGGTTAATTCATAACTCAATATTATAATAGCAAGGTTAGGTTGGAGGAACACACATGATACATTTGACAGATTGATCAAGAGAGATTGATTTGACACAGAGAGCATTGGATCACAAAGGACTGTGATTCAAAGAGATCTTGGATAGGTGGAGAAGGACTTCCATCTAGAGATCTAGGCCAGAGGAAGAGAGAGAACAATCGTATAGAAGAAGGATCAGTCGTCATGAACAAAGCAAGTTTTTTGGTATAGTTGTGAAGTCAGCATGGGTTTCAACTTAATAGTTGCACAAATAGCACATAACAACGTGGATATCATTGTAAAAGTTGTGTTATTACCATATAGGATCGTATAGCAAGTTTGGTAATAGATGATCCAGTTAGGTTTTGATGTGCTCTGTCTCTTTTTTGTTTGGGCCATTTTCCCAATAAGGGATCCCTTCTAAGATTTTGATTTATTTTAATGATAGGCTTAGTTAATGGGTATAATATATATGTGTCTTGTGCATGAGATTTTTGGTTTCCAATATTGCTTATGCTATCTTTATTTGAGTTGAATATTTTAATACTGTATTTTTGTTTTGTGAGCTACTAATCTAAATTGCAATAAGGAAATCACTAGATAACAAGATACCTAGGTTCCAGAGTAAGGATTTAAATATGGTATTAGATCAGATGCTCTGAAAGGAAGCTAGATCTCAAATCTAGAACCAGGAGGCAGAAATCAAAGGATGAATTTCAAGGAAACAGTCGTATTGCATTCGGATCGGTCGTCAAGGAAAACATAGGTATTTTTTATACAGACATCCAAATAGCGTGGGTGTTTGGTTACAGGTGGCATGGAACCATGTGGGTATAAGCGCAACAGTTGTGCTATTAGCGCAGATAGCATGGGAAGAGGTCGCACATGTCAGTACATGGAAGTTTTCAACAACGGGTTATTTCTAGGGCAATTTATCAGGTATAAGGGATGGCAGCAACACCTTTGAGAGTTGAAGACATATTGGATGGAGCATCCAACTTCCTATCTTGGAAATCAATAGTAACGTTGGTGTTAAAGGAGTATGAACTTTGGGAGTTAGTAGACAAAGTACTTTCTCCACCGATATATCTTGTAGACTTGGAAGTTCACCAAAAGAAGGAGATCAAATTCAAGCCGGTACTCTTGGATTCAGTGAATGCTCATCTAATTCCTCACATATCCGAGAAGAAGATAGCCAAAGATATGTTTGAGACCTTGGTAGGTTTATTCTAGAGCACTAACATGAACAGGAAGATGGTCTTAAGAAATAAATTTAGATCAATGCAGATATCTATATTTGACAATGTTACCAGCTATTTCATGAGGATCACATAGGTGCATGATCAACTGGCATCCATTCGGGATAAAATGGAGGACAATAAGCTCATGAACGTGGCATTGAATGGTATTCCCAAGTCTTGGGAGACATTTTTCAAGGGAGTATGTGCTCGAGAAAATATACCATATTGGAAAAGTCTTTGAGATGATTGCATCTAGGAAGAGACTTGGGAGGAGTCTAAGGGAAACAAGTAGGGAAGTATTGATGAGAACTTGGCTCTTGTCAGTAAGACAAAGAAGGGTAAAGGAAAGGGTTCTAGTAAGAAGGATAACATTGATGGAGGATCATCATAGCCAAGGAAGAAGAAGGACTTGAGTAAAATCAAGTGCTTCTCATGTCATAAGAATGGAAATTATGCATCTCGGTGTCAGGAGAAGAAGAAGGGTAAAGGAAAGATGTAAACAACAACATCAGCAGAGATTCAACTTGATGATTTTGCAACGAAGTTTGAGAAGGATTACTCACTTCTTTCTTGTATTTCTACCAGAACACCTACCAGGAGTGCTTGGTACTTGGACAATGTTTCATCTCATCATATGACAGAAGCACGGGAGCTATTTAGCATTCTGATGGAGAGGAAATCATATGTTCATATGGAGCTTAGTGATGATTCTAGGTATGCAGTAAAGGAAGATGGAATAGTTATGCTCCAACTCAAGTCAAGAGGTTTTTTGGATTCCCATGATGTGCTTTACATACTAGGTTTGAAGAATAATTTTCTCTTAGTCTCATCTATGGAGAACAAGGTTTTTGCAAGTATTTTTCAAAGAGGAAAAGTACTCATACGTCTGGAGAAATATAGCTCGAACACAGCAGTGGTCGTTGGGGTTAGAAAGGGCACTTTATATAGGTTGTATGGTAATCCTATTAGATATTTGGTACATGACAGTGGAAACCTATGTGAGTTTTAGCACAGGAGGTTGGGACACCTACACTACATGGCATTTTTTATTCTTAGGGGGATTGTTACAAGTATTCCAGAGTTCAGTATTCAGCAGAAGGGAATGTGAAGAGGGTGTGCACTTGGAAAGAATTACAAGGATCATTTTTTGAGTATTGAGAGTAAGTCTAAGGGGATCTTGGATATTGTCCATTCAGTTGTGAGTGGACCAATGTTAGTAGCATCAATACAGGGATCATCATACTATGTGAAATTTATTGATGAATTTTCCAAGAAAACCTGGATCTTCTTTATGAAGACAAATGATGAGGTCTTCATTTAGTTTCAGGATTTTAGAGCTCAAGTGGAGAAATAGATAGGAAATATGATCAAGGTCTTAAGGTTGTATAATGGAGGAGAGTACACCTCCAATGAATTCAAATATTTCTTCAAGGAGGTGGGGATCAAGAGGGAGCTAACAGTCTCATACAACCCTCAACAAAATGGGGTTGCGGAGAGAAATAATCAGTCCATCATTAGTTATGCTAGGGATATGATACATTACCAAGAGTTTCCTATGTTTCTTTGGGTAGAGGCACGTAACATGGAAATATATGTGTAGAATAGGAGTCCTCACATGATATTAGGGGACAAGACTCTAGAGGAGGCATTCTTAGGAGTGAAGCCAGAGATAGGATATTTGAGGATCTTTGGTTGTCAAATATGTTGGACAACTGAGAGGGGGGGGTGAATCAGGTGTTACTGTGCTTAAACAATTATGCCTATTTAAAACTCATTACATACCTCTCAATGATAATCACAGTAATGCAGGGAAGTAAGCATTGTAACATTCAACATCATTCATACATATGAGATATCAGAGATAGATATTTCCTGAGGAAACCCATAAAGGGTAAAAACCTCTTTTTCTTTATATGATAAGTAATCTTTACATTATTTACATTATCATAAATATGAGCTCCAACTCATTGTGAGGCTACAACCTCTGTTTTGCAAGCTGCAACTTGCTGAGAGCACCAACTCTCTATTTTCTCTAGCACCCACTAGAAGGAAGCATCAACTCCCTAGTTTCTCTAGCACCAACTAGAAGGAAGCACCAGCTCCCTGTTTTCTCTAGAACCCACTAGAAGGAAGCACCAACTCCCTGGTTTCTCTAGCACCAACTCCCTGGTTTCTCTGGCACCAACTAGAAGGAAGCACCAACTCCTCGGTTTCTCTAGCACCAACTAGAAGGAAGCTACAACTCCCTGTGTTCAAGCACCCACTTGAACCTATGAGGACACCAGTCCTCCCTAGCACCTCCCTTCCACCCTAGATTATCAATATGTGTTACTGAAACTTATTACAGTGATATAATGTTTAACAACAACTTACCAGTCTCATCATTGTTCTACAAGATTTTGTTGCTCTGTCTTCCTCACAGTCTTCTTGCATGCATACATTGCACTTTCTATTCTTCTTCCTTTTGTGCTCTGTACACCATTCCTGTTCAATGCCCCTTTTCACTTATGGCCATCCCAGCTCCTGCACTTCACCTCCTTCATGCATCACCCATCGCAGCAACAAAAACCTCATCACTTCTATGTTCTGTGTACTTATAGATTTTGTACACCTTGTGCATGCAATGTTCGCAGTTACAGACTTCAATGCTCATCCATCTGTCAATTGCCTCCACGAACAGTCTTCATTCCACTAGAAGATTCCTTGAGACTCTTCAACTCCTCTGGAAATCACACAGAGGTCTCTTTGAATCTTCTAGCAGAGACCATCAATGGTTTCCAGCAGTTAGACTGCGAGGATCAACATTAGCCCTCCGATCGTGCCCAAAATCCCCTACACCGTTGGATTGACTTCATGTGATCTTGCGTTTATTTCACTAATTCGCATTTCGGGATTTTGGGACCCCCGGGGTAAAGATTTGTTACACTCCATATCCTGATCCCCGAAACTTTGAAAAGGCGTGGGATCAACGGTCCCAATCATCCCTTGATCTGACGGCTCAGATCATTTCACGATTTCGCAAATCGTGATTTTGGCATTCCTGTGGTGAATGTTCTTGACGCTTCCATCTACCGATCCGTGAAACTCCGAAGTGGCATGGGATCAACGGTCCCAATCAACCCTTGATCTGACGGCTTAGATCATTTTGTAATTTCACATTTCACGATTTCGTCATTCTTGTGGTATTGTTTCTTGCCTCTCCAAGTCGCGATTCACGAAACCCCAAAATGGAGTCTTTGACATGCTCTGATCTTCTGCCACACATCCCTCTTGGATCAACGGTCAAGATTTTATCGAGACTCCGCAACTCCACGAGCCTTTGTTGTGTCTGATCAACGATTCAGATCAGTCCTTTATTCGACGGTTGGGATTATTTCGCGATTTCACATATCATGATTTCGAGAGGTTATGGAACCCCGTTCCTTTGACTCTCCAGTTAGCGAAATGACAATATTTCGCCACGTGTCTTATGGACCCAACAGTCCCGATCTTGTTGTGATTTTTCATATCACGATTTTGGGGTTCGCGACTTCGGGACTCCTATAGTAGTAGTTCTTGACATCTCCATCTCCCAATTTCTGAAACTCCGAAGTGATCGGACGGCTCACATAACCCCCTGAGATGGATAGTTGACGAGATTTCGGCGTTTCGCATTTTGCAATTTCGGGACTCCTGTTTTAAAGAACCTTGACATTTCCATCTCCCGATATCCGAAATCCCGATAGCCAAAACTCCGAAATGGAGTCGGACCACCGCTTCGATCTTGCACTTTAAAGAATGTGCAGGTTCTCCCTGATCCAATGATGGTCGGAACTTATGCTCAGATATGACACTTGAGATCTATCCTCATCTTCTACACATTCTTCTTGTCTAGAATTAGATCTGACGGTCCTCCTTCTTTCAGGAATTTAAATGGGATTCAACGATCACTGACGCTTCTCCTCTCGAGCTTAGGCACTACAATCGACTCTACGCTAATTACTCCTGAGCTTATTTTGTTCCTGTTTTTCATCGATGCTTACCCTAATCTTGCCATCAATGAAAAGCACACTTTGCATGTCAAACATGCCAACAATCCTCTGCACTATCTCTTATGATCTTATTGAGCTTGCTCTACAACATCTTCCCAAAATACTTCTGGTGCCCACCTGGCACATTCTTCCTGTACTCAAGCCATCATCGTTGTTGTACTTGCCATCAATGACAAGCATACACTGCCTATAAAACATACCAACAAAATCTACATCCATGTGCCTGTGAAGAAGAGAACAAAGCTAGAGCCTTAAAAAAATAAGGGTATCTTTGTGGGGTACAATAAGACCTCAAAGGATTACAAGATCTGCATTCCAATGCAAAGGAATCCAATTGTGAGAAGAGATGTTAATTTCAAGGAGAACTTGGCATCTAGGATATCTCAAGAGTCAATAGCAGTGACAGAGGACAAGGAGCAGCAATCTCCGAAGAATGAGTAGCAGTTAGTAGTTCAATCTTCAGGTGGGGAGGAGGCGATAACACCTTCTAGTCATGTTAGGAGACCCAGGTGGATATTTTGGAAATTGAGGGATGTTGGTGGGGCTCCTAGAAGTAAATTTAGAGAGTGCATACCTCCGAGGAAGTTTCAAACTATATGTCACTTATGAGTAGTATCATTCATGTTGATCCTTCAAGTTTTGAGGAAGTAGAAGATCAGAAGGTATAGAGAGATTCCATTATAGAGGAGTACACATCTATTATGAGGAATGATGTTTAGGACATAGTGTTGATACTGGAGGGGAAGTCAAGTGAGTTTTGTGGTGTGAGGGTTCTCTCAAAAAGAGGGAGTGCACTATGAGGATAATTGTTCTGCAATCACCGGGCATGCTTTTATTCGAGCTGTTATTTCTATTGCTTCATTTATGAGGTGGAGGATACATTAGATGGATGTGAAAAAAACTTTCCTCAATGGGATCATTGAGAAGGAAGTATACATAGAGAAACCGCAATGATTTGAGGTACATGGGAGGGAGTATCATGTTTGTATGATTAATAAAGACTTGTACAAACTCAAATAGACACCCATGGCATGGTATTATAGGATTGACGAATACTTGCAGAGTATGGAATTTACCAAGAGTGAGGTGTATCCTAACTTGTACTTCATACTTGTTCGGGTAGATCCACTCATCTTGGTTTTGTGTGTTGATGATTTGTTTATAACAGGTGCAGAGGATCTTATTGCACAGTACAAAGCAGATTTAACTAGTGATTTCAAGATGAAGGAAATTGTCTTGATGCATTATTTCTTGGGATTAGAGGTATGGAAGGTATCGGTAGAGATATTCCTTAGATAAGGGAAGTACGCAATTGATATCTTGAGGAGATTCAGGATGGATGACTATAGACCAATGGCTACACCTATGGCTACCAATCTAAAAAAGGTGATCACTTCAGATTTAGAGTTGGTAGATCCCAAGATATACAAGCACCTGATAGGGTCCTTGATGTATTTGGTCAACACCAAGCCAGATATATGTTTTTTTGTGAACACCTTGAGTCAATTCATGGAGTCGAGGCAAGTGCATTAGATAGCAGTGAAGCATATGCTTAGGTACTTGAGAGGTACAGTGGATTATGGATTGAGGTATCTTGGAGGAGATGGAGTGGAGTTTCAAGGAGATATAGACTTAAATTGGGAAGGGAGTGCAGTAGAAAGAAAGAGCACCCCAGGGTGTTTATTCACCTTGGGATCATCAGTGATTACTTGGTTTAGCACGAAGTAGACTTTTGTAGCACTAAGTTCAGCAGGAAGAAAATTATATAGCACTCATTTTAGCAAGAAGTAGACCTTTGTAGCACTCATTTCAGTAGGAAGCAAACTTTTGTAGCACTCAATTTAGCATAGGCAGAGTATATGACAGGGAGTATGGCTAGTTGTGAATCCATTTGGCTTCGCAAATTTCTTACAGGTTTATTTTATCAGGATTTGGAGCCTATGGTGATATACTGTGATAATCATAGTTGTATCAAAGTCTTAGAGAATCCAGTATTCCATGACAATTCCAAGCATATAGAGATCAGATACCACTTCATTTGAGATAGAAACTAGAAGGGAGTATTGAAGCTTTAGTATATTTCCACAGATGAGCAGGTTGTAGATAATATGACCAAACCCTTGGTTAAAGGGAAGTTTGAGTTCTTCAAAGACAAACTTGGAGTGATGCATAATACCTTCCTCACTAAGAGGGATTTTTTATTCATGGTAGCATCAGACATGTATTTCTGCACAGGTATATGTGTCTAGGCATATGGAAATCTTCCAAAGCATTCTATCTTTGAATTTGCTTTAATTAAAGGAATTATTAAAGTAAAGTATTTTTATTTAGTAAGTCAAGTTTTATTTAAGGAAATTCTTTAATTAGCATTATTAAATTAAATAACAGTCATTGATCTCATGTGAGATGAGAAGTAATCTCAACCGTCAATCACTTTCGAGATTAGGTTTAATTCATAACTCAATCTTATAAAAGAAAGGCTAGGGTGAAGGAGGAAGACACATGATACACTTGATAGATTGATCGAGAGAGATTGATTTGACATAGAGAGTATTGGATCATGAAGGAATGTGATTCAGATATATATTGGATAGGTGGAAAAGGAATTCCATCTAGATATCTAGGCTAGAGGAAGAGAGAGAATAGTTGTATAGTAGAAGGATTAGCCACCGCAAACAATGCAGGTTTTTTGGTACACGTGGCAGTTTTTATCTTATCATATGCATAGATAGCGCAAAACAACATGGATATCAATGTAACAGTCGGGTTGTTTTCATACAAGATCGTACAACAGGTTTTGCAATAGATCAACCAATTAGGTTTTTATGTAATTTGTCTCTTTTCTATTTGGGTGATTTTCCTAGTAAGGGATCCCTTGTAAGCTTTGAAGTTTTTTGAATGATAAGCTTAGTTGATGGACACAATATACGTGTGTGTTGTGCATGATATTTTTGGTTTCTAGTATTGATTTCACTATCTTTATTTGAGTTGAACATTCCAGCGGTGTATTTTTGTTTTGTGAGCTACTAATATAAATTGCAGTAAGGAAATCACTAGATAACAAGATACCTAGGTGTTGGAGTAAGGATTTTAACAACCGGAACATGGCATATCCTGCTAATCAATGTGAAATTAGACCTATATTGTACTTACCTATCTACCAACTATGTTATGCTACTGCTATGCTACATCAAATCCTACAATGTTTTGAGACTTCACAATGCATTTGACCCTTGTGGGACAAAATATGTGTTTAGCCTTCTTCCATTGATAATCCCTTAGAGAGGTTGATGCTACAATGTGTCTAACTTCATTGTTCCTACTTTGTTGATGTATACTAGGAGAAATGGGGTTAATCAATGCATGAACAACATCTCAACGTGTTTGAGGAATTTGTTGTCATATAACAACACCAAAGATCCTAGTTGTAAAATTTTGTGTTGAATGTTACGGTCTTTCCATGCTTTAAGTGATTGCTTATCAACCACTTAATTGTATTCCACCATAAACTAGTCCTCTTCTAGTTCCATAAGACCACCCATTCATTGTTGTAGTGATTGTTCATTGTTGTTGCATTTAAATTAGAACATTGCATCCTAAGTGTTGTGCCAATGCATATAGATCTTACATTATAACGTACAAGTTTTTTGCAATGAACACTACTAAAGAGTCATTGTTGATTATGATGTATGTTACAGTGTGCAAAAATTTTGCATTTGTAGGAATTTTAGCAAATCATTCGTGTACATATAATTAACACTTTTGCATTGTTATGTATTATGTAGTATACAATGTAGTTTTGTGTATTGCATAGTTAATGTTCATTTGATACTAAAAAAAAGGAAGAAAAAACAAATAAAAGCATATGTCAATATAAACATGATATACAATATATTGTATATGCTTAGAGTTCACATAGCCAGTGTTGGAATCAGAAGAAGTTGGACGAGCCAGGGAAGTATTAGTACTAGTGCATCACAAACATTGGGACAACAACGGAGTCAGAGGTAAACATACATAAACTATTTTTCTTCTAGATGTCACAACAGTAACAAACACATACCTAAATATTTATAAACTATCTCTCTTTTAGACATGAGAAACAAATAGCATCAGTTGCTTATGCAATTTACAAATTACTATGTTTATTTCAAGAAAAATAGGAATACCTACAAGTGAACCAATCAATGTTGGAGAGTCGAGTGTAATAGAAACAGGTACAAGTGAAGCAACCAGCCTTGTATAAACAGGTTGAAGGTACATTAATAGCAGCAAATGCATATTCAACTCCATTTGAATCTATGTGTGTATTCTGTGACTCTCTTACAGGGGAATGTGTGTTGATAAAAAATGCAATGATTGATTGTGTATGATGTAATCAGAGATGCCCTTTATTATATATATTTCCTAAATTGTATCATATGCACCATCAAAAACAATAGTCTGCAATGCACTGTTAGGGAACCTATACTGGACAATCTGCTTCCTAGCTTAACATAAATTCCATATGAAATATATTTTCAAAAAATACAATTATTGTTTATATTCTACGTGAGTGCATGGAAAATTAACATTAAACGAAGACAGTGTCATCATGCATGTCAGCTAAAAAAAAAAGGGTATTACAATCATGTTCATGTATCCGCAAAAGAACTTGAATGGGTGAGTTTACTTATTAACTTCAACCATTGATTTTACTTTTTGATAAGTAACCTGGAAAATGCTCCTAATTTATATTTGACTTTATAGGTTTTATTTTTTGCATAGTGAACAAACATGGAAAAGATTTGATTTCATTGTTACTTTGATGTAAAAGCTTAAAGAACCAATGCTTTGTATCATTTTGTTCCAAGTTCCCTATTTATTTATTCTTGTTTTGCAATAGGTCAAAATTTATATTGACTTAAATAGAGTACACCAGAACAATGTCAAATTTAAGAAGCATTGATTCATCCAATTACATTTACTAATTCGCCAATGGAATTCTATTGGAATATGCAATAATAACCTGTGTGGTATTGTTAGAATGTATTAATTTTAAAGGTAATAATGTCTACTCTTATGTAAAAGATTTATCTAACATGCATCATAATGTAATATACTCTTGTTACCATTCATTATATAAAGAGGTGAAATTACATTTATCCCACATGTATTTTGGGATGTAATTCCTCCATACCTCTTGGTATATAATAGATTTAAGAGAGACCCATGAGGTACATTGAAATGAAGGATCACATAGTGATCATATACATTGGAATGATGTAAAGATGGTGTGTGATGTGTGGGAGCTCAAGTGTAAGATTGGATATTTCTAAAGAATAAAGAAGACAATACATGCCCATGGATGTTTCCACATTTTGGGGTTTTACCACATATATCCGGTGTACTCTCCTTTTTTTCTTGTCTCTTTCTTATTTTGATTATATGTTGTTGTATGGATAGGAGGATAGACTATTATTGTTCTGTTGTTTTATATTGATGTATGTTATTCATATGTCTTGGTATTCTAACATGGTATGAGAGTAGGTTACTATGGTCTACCTCCTTGAGTAAAAAATTTTACAAGAGCATTTTATTCATGTTTACTTGGGATCTCCTTATTTTGTATTTTTGTCGTCAGATCTAGTAGCCATTAAGGCTTCTCTTTAGATCTGGGCATTTTGCTACAAGATTGAGATTTTTTTTCTCAAAAACCTAACCTGTGTTTTTAATATTTCTCACATTTATATGAATTTTTTTAAAAGCATGATCCCGCCATAGTCTCTGGAACATATCTTTCATCCAAGATCAACTATTGGTTTGTCAAAATCGGCTTCATTTTGCCCAATTTTAAATTAATTTTCCTAGCCTAGCCTACACCATTTTAATTTTTAGTAAACCTAAAGCTTTTTTTGGTAAATTGTTAGGGTTGGTATTTACCAAACCAATTCTTTTTACCAGGCCAATTTTTTTTATTGAACCTAGTTTTTCTTCCGAAGCTAATATATTTTGATCTAGGAGGTGGTTTACAGTGGAATTTTTCTTGTTGGGTCCAGTTTTTCACTGGCTAACTAACCATCCAACCCACTTTCTAATCAAAGGTTGTACGAATTGATTTTTCTTGTTCCATAGTCATGTTTTTTGGCATTTTTATTGTACATCCACCATTGTTTTGCATATCTTACCATGAGTGCTTGTTGTGGTGGTAGATCTAGCTACCTGAGAGAGAATTTGTCTTCTGTAAGGACAATTTCTCTGTTGGGATCCATTCTTACATGTACAATCATTTTTTTCAATGATAGTCTACTAATTTCTCTACCTGAGGTTGTTTTCTAAAGTTGTAAGGCCTAACTTGACTATGGAAGGCCAAAATTGACTATGGAAGGCCGAATTTGACTGTTGGGTTGTCGTTTTTCCTTACCAAGCATCCATTTACCCTCCATGTAGGTCGTACAGATGCACTTCTTGTTGCACAAAAAGGAAATCAAGGTATTTGGAAGCCAATTTATCATATTTGAGGGTTTATTTGCTTCGTACCGACCATTTTTCTTAGTTAGCGGTGGATCCAACCTTTTTACAACCAGGAAATTATTTTAGCAGCAAGCCAATATGTTTTTCCTAAGATATGAGGGTTTATGTGCCTCATTCTCTTTCTATGCATATAACCAAGTTTGTATGGCCATAGCTTGGTTTCCTCACAAACTGTATAGCCTCGATTTCAACTGGGTTCTCTCTCTTTGCTCAGATCTAGGGTAATTTCTTCGAACATTCATCACAAATAAGAACAATTATGTTTCTTTTTTATTAGCTTCTTGTATATTTTCATTAGGGTTTAGTTTCTTAGTTTTTTCATCATGTTTGCAGAGGTTGTCTCTTGTTCTTGATGTTTGCTTGTCACAAACCAACCTGTGTGGAAGATATTTTTCTACATTTTCAGGAGCATGTATCTCTAGCATTTTATCATGGTGATAGCAAGAAACCATACAATGCTTAAGGCTTAGTTTCTTAATGGATAGATTTTTCAAGTGGTATCATTTTTTATTTCGATCATATTTTACTCTCTATTTATATGTTTTTGTTGACCCTTCTTGTGTAAAATCAATTTCATTTTTTATGGGCTTATCATGATCATTATATGCTTTACTCTTGGAAGTTATTGTGTGTATATTATCTCTCTATTTGTTTCACTTTCTCCATAGGAGTTTTTTGTGAAGAGTTGTGGAATAGCTTGGTTCTGCAAATTGTTCATATCTTGAGTTTCTAGGCATATTGATATTGTCATTCAGCATTAATTCTTGACAATTGCAAGTGTCTTGTTCTTGCACTTTATTGAGGATATGATTGTAGTTGTAATGGCTTCCTACATTGTTCATCTCTTCATCTTATCCTTGGGAGCAACAAAGATTGAAACTATTTGTGACTTTATCTGGGATGTTTGAAGTTGTAATCAAGGGGAATGTAATGTCATGTAATGAAATTCCATTTTATATCGCCATATTCTAGTAATAATGTAATGTAATGAAGTTCCATCTTCTACTATAAAGTCACAATTATTATCTTTATGGCTCATTTTTTGATGGATAGACCATTGGGGTATTTTATTCACAATGCAATCTTCAGTAAAGTTCTTTGGTTGTAAAGATTGCCTACTGGAAACATTTCGATGTATATATTTGGGGTTCTTGTATTTGTAATACTGTCTACTAAAGTATTATTACACTTGCCAGCTTGGTTTGAACAATTGTTTGCTTGCCACATGTTTTTTTGTATTGGCCATCTCAGGTTTATGTACACTGTTTTGGTGTTATGCAAGAGTTCTTTCAACTATCATTTGAGTTATGGTTGTGATGATTGTCTTCTAGCGACATGCTATGTTGTATTGACCATTTGAGGTTTCTATATACTATACTAGTGTTCTGCAAGTGTTCATCGTATAACTTGGTTCGGGTGCAATTTAATGATTTAGTGAGAAGTAGTTGTTATATTCATCAAATCCATGAGGTGAAATGTGTTCTTATTCACATCTTATGGGAAATTATGGAACTTGTCATCAAGGGGGAGTGTTGATGTAATTCCATATTCCTCCATAAGTGTTCCTTCTCACTAGTATTCATTAAGGGGGAGTGTTGGAATGAATTACTCTGGAAGGTATTGTATTTCTTATTCTTACAAGGAATGTTGGAAGGTATTGTAATGTCATATTCCTCCATAAGTATTCCTTCTCCCTAGTCCTCATTAAGGGGGAGTGTTGGAATATGTAATGATGACTTGTGTGGTATGTTGGAATGTATTGATTTGGAAGGTAATAATGTCTACTCTTATGTAAAAGAGTTATCTCACATGCATCATGATGTAATATACTCTTGTTACCATTCATTATATAAAGAGGTGAAATTATATTTATCCCACATATATTTTGAGATGTAATTCCTCCATACCTCTTGGTATATAATAAAGGTAAGAGAGACCCATGAGGTACATTGAAATGAAGTATCACATAGTGATCATATACATTGGAATGATGTGAATATGGAGTTGTGATGTGTGGGAGCTCAAGTGTAAGATTAGATATTTCTAAAGAATAAAGAAGACAATACCTTCTCGTAGATGATTCCCCATTTTGGGGTTTTACTATGTATATCTAGTGTACTTTTTTTTCTCTTGTCTCTTTCTTATTTTAATTATATGTTGTTGTATGGATAGGAGGCTAGACTAGTAATTTTTTGTTGTTTTATATTGTTGTGTGTTATTCATGTGTCTCAATATTCTAACAAATACTTGGTAGTTCATGTTCAAGCAAAGTGACAAATGTCGAAGAAAATTGTGTGATGTCCACTTCATTTTCAAAGTATTGTTAAAGTCCATGAGGTCCAAGTGGAAGTAGCATACTTGCATAAGGGGAAACTCTTTATCATACTCTCGTTACTTTTGTTCCTTCTATATAGCTTCAATGTGCACAAGCTAGGTAGCAGCATTGAACTAACTAGGTTTTTTGACAAAGAAAAAAATGAAAAATATCGCATCATGGTTAAGGCTCCCTACATGGAAAATACAATGAAAGATTTGCTCGGCTTGATCTGACTATTTTTTAAACCAAGAAGATATCAGAGCTTAAACAAGAAAACGATCGATGCAAGCCCATTGTACCATATTTTGAACCTACTGTCGATGAATGGATCCATCTCCCAAGGACAATGATGTCAATCATCCTAACACAAGAATGATTTCTTTTGTCGTTCAATTAATGCTTCTTGTTTTCATGGTTTTCCTTTCTATGTATGACAATTTACAGGCCTTGGTTATATTAACCACCATCAATATTTTTTCTATGGCATCTAAGTCCATATGGAAATTTTGTAACTATGATCTAAACTAGTCTTGATCGTGGAAGGTGCACAAGACATAGAGCTCATAGAACTCTTATAACATTAAGTGTCCATTGAAATTATTTGAAATGAATTTATAATTCAGATAAATTTAGTGAAAACATGTGATAGTAATGGCATTAGATTCTACGCATTATTTTCGAGTCTTTTTCTTAAATATGGGTACCATAATGTTATTATTATCGATACATTTATCCAGGTCATACTGTGCAATAGTGTGTGCATTGTATATACATTTTCACTACTTTTATGTAAAGATATCATGTCATTGGTGATAAATTCTATGTATTGCTTTTCCATTTCTTTGTCGAGACACTAGAATCATAATTTAATTATTTTTGTGTTCATCTAAATGCTAATGCATAATAACATATGCATTCCATATACATATCATTTATATAGTTTTTAAATACCAGCATAAAATAGAAACTAAGCATAGTTATATGGTTTGACAATTGATTCTGGTGGTATTTGTTCTTGTTAGAGTTAAATTGCAATTGGAACAAGTTTTGATAGTAAATGTTTTGAGAATTGTTGTAGACATGGAATTTGTGATTCAGCCTTGATATCTTTAACAAATTTTATGTTGATTGCAAACACCATATGCATCTATTGACAGCCTCAAAAATTCATGCTAGCAATAGTCTAATATGGTCCCACCATAGCAGATCACAATTAGATACGCTATGTTTTGAGGATTGATGTGGACCTGTGTATTGCCCCGGTTGCAACCTAAGATGGAATGATAAATTTACTATCTATTAATTTAAACAAATTGGTGTAACTAAATATATTTCTATGAGTATAATATCTATGATATTTATGTCTGATAATAAATACTAATAATATTCTAATTATCCTAGCTAGAACCAAATGTAATCAAACTTAAATAAATAAAAAATAGGATGATTAGTTAATGGATTAAATGAAATATTTGTTTTAGTCAGTGGGGTATTGTGTATATATATTTACACAAGGTTCCAAATAACAAGTTATTTGTTTGACATATATGCATTTTCATATCGAATTTAAATATCAAACGAAAAGCTTAATGAATTGCAAAACAAGTTTCACAAAAGAATATAAATGACAGAAATTGTATGGATTATAGAAATGTAGATGATTACTATTTTAAATCCATACAGACACATTTCTCCAAAAATTACTAGCTTCAATTCAATGATTACAAATCTGGCGAAACTATACAAGCCTTGAAAATTGTTTTTCCCAATTCTTTCTCAACCCAACATTTTCGCTTCTAAATTCTTTTATCCATGGGCTTCGACCAATCATTTCATTATACTTTACCAATGCATTTTAAACCATTGAACAAGTGATAAGATTTCACTGCCATAATTAATTTATTTTCCAAGTAATATGTCGCATTGCTTTGCAAAGAAATAATTCAACATGGTGTGAGTTGTAGGATTTAAAAGTAAACAATTTATATGGCTAGATCCCACTTCAGTAACTTGTATGCAATCAAGACTAAATATAACTAAATACAACTAGAAAGTATAATAAATTTTGTTAGTGCGGATTACCATGAATCTTGAATTCACATAAACAAAAAATAAATTAAAATGCAAGTCCTACTTTCTTGGGTGGGTTGCAAATAGAAAATGTCATTTTGGAACTATTGGAAGAATAGGAAGTATAGAGGTGCAGAAGTGTTGGAGTGTGGGAGAATGGGTGGTATGAATTATTTTCCCAAGGGTTGAAAACAAAATAATTGTTGGTTGTGTGGGGGATATACCTTTGTGAAGTGTAGAAGTGCAGAAGTTATGGCTATGTGAAGTGTGGAAATATGTAGGTGTGGATGTACGAGAGTGAAGGAGGATGAGTGATATGGATTCTCCACATAGGAGCTTAAAATAGACCAAGTGTTGGTTGTGTGGAGTGTACAGGAGTGAAATATATATTTGTATGGAGTATGGAGATATGGTCATAGAAAAATCCTCTGCACAACCTAAAAATGGCTAAGTAAAAAGGCTTTTGATTAGGAAATTTTCGAAAGAAAAAAATTACAGCGGAATGTGGAAGAATGGAGGTGTATAAGTGTAGGAGGATGAGTATTATGAATTCTCCTAACAAGTTTTGAAAACAGGCTACAAGAGTGCAGGAGGATGAGAGGTATGAATTCTATGCACAAGGGTTGAAAATAGGCATGTGCAGGTGATATACCTGTGCATAGTGCGAAGGTGTGAAAGGTATAGATGTGCAGAGTGCGGGGATATGGTAATAGAAAAATGTAACTCCCTCTCTTGCATGAACTTACAATATATTAGAAGGACTTCTAGGTTAATTTTTGTTTTTTTGTATAGACATATGCTGGTATATGACTCTGAAAAAGGGAGGAGTTCTCTATAATGTTTTGAACATCTTACTAGTTATATTTATATGTGGATATATATTGGAAGCGATGTACATGAATGTTGTGGAGTTATTATATCTTGTGATGAAATGATGTTCT